>JAMKCH010055676.1:0-30092 GCA_023653785.1 Ophioderma brevispina | reverse complement strand
CAAACGAAAAACTTTGCTTTTGAATGAAAGAAATCATTTTTTTAAATAAAAAATGGTCTTTCAAATGAACACGCTTTTTTTTTCTGAAAAGCAAGTTTTTCAACAATGCAATCGATTTAGAATTGAGATCCCCGATTGTAAAATGGTGGAGCTGCACGCCAAATTTATGTCCTTCCATGGTGAAATAGTCCCCGAAAATAATGCCACCTCACGAAAATGACCTCTAACTATTCTGATTACAAAATTCCTTATTTTGTGACACAGAGAATGTTGAGCTCTAGCATTCACAGGTATTGTTTTACTAGCCAATTACCAATGCAACTGTGCAAAAATCTCAAAATATCCGAAAATTGGGGGCGCTCTTCCAAAAAATGTGCTGTTATTGCTTTAAAGGGATTAGCAGCGATTTGCAATTCCGAAACATCGAAAAAATCATCAACATTCATATTTTGGTATTTTTGTTACTGGCATGGATATGCTAACATAACCTGCAAGTGGTTGGCTTGAAGTCCGTGTATTAACGACAAGGCAGTACTTTTTTATATGATTCTGTAATTTCTATACGTGCGTATCAAAATTCCGACTTGAGATCAAAAAGCCATTACCTGTGCTATATAAATTTTAGATGATATTGTGCACAATATCTATACAGTTTGACCTCAAACACAAACATTATTGACCTTTGTTTATTCTGTACTGGTGTAAACCACAATCAGCTGTTTAGTGTAGATTTTAAGAAGCCATCGCTCCTGCGGGAGACGATGACAAATTTCCTCAAATACTGGGTTTTTTTACTATTTGGTGGTTTGTTTCTACATTAAAGCAGTTATATGGAATTGTATGCATTTATCCCTGATTTATAAGTTTAAAAAATACATTTCCACATTTTTCAATTCTCTCGCATATATCGCTGCTAATCTCGGACTTTGGACAAAAACAATATTTTCAATATTCAAGCGTATCGGCATTTTTTTTCGATTGATAATCCAAGATTTATTCTTAAACTTTATCTTCGTTGATGAATGTGCATGGTTTTTCGACTGAAAACTTGGATTTTAAATTTGGGTTTTCGAATTATTGGACTTTGAGCGTTCCATAGTAGTATGGAAAACTTTGCTTGAAAAAAAAGAAACTACGTAAATTATGCATGAATTGGTTAGGTGGTTTGCGTCTTTCGGGCGTTCTATCTCAGCCATTTTTGCACGCTTTTAGCGCGGGAACTTGAAGGCATTTGTAACACATCTCGAGTACAAAAGGTTTGAGTGATTAAATATGTACACAGCCTGACAGGAACCCCCTGAAACGTGATTCTTAAAAGGCAAAGATTGTATAGGGTCAAATTTTTAAATTGATCCGATCATGTTGAAAAGTATACCACGTTATGATGTGTCTAACCATAAGGATTCAGAAAAGGTATAGTTTGTAATATCTACAGCCTGAAGTTCCAGACTTATAGGCTAAAATCAGCAAAATCAATAAAATGTGTCAATTTCAGTTGTATAGGGTCAAATTTTAAAGTTGCTCCGATTTGGATATCAAAATGGTGCAAATTATTGGTGGAGCTCATGATTTAAAATAAGGAATATTTTTTAGTGTCTCAAATGCTTAGTTACCAAAGTAGAGGGGAAAGGTGGTCAAGCCCATTGATTGCAATGGACATTGACCTTCTGTGCCCCCTACATCAGAAACTAAACATTGGAGACGGCATGTTTTATGTTTTATAACATTTAAGTACTCAATACCTATTGCGAGAAAAATAATAATGCCAACAACACTTCTTACGTTTCTGAACAGTATACAAAAATACATTTAGTAAAGCAAAAGAATATGGTTTATTACGTTATCAAAATTTTTAAAGCAACAAAAAATGCCAACTGATGACATTATCAGAGAGGTTGCTGGGAACAATTGTTATTTGTACGAAATTAAAGTGTGAGTAGCTAATTGGACTCGAGAAATATTCTCCTATTTGTTTAGTTTATTACATTATCCTTGAGTGTTGAATTTGTCTGAAAATCAATCCTCATATTATAAAAAAATATTTAGATACCTTTCCCTCTTTTAAAAAAGATACATTTCACACCATATCATTACATTACCAAATTATAGTTTTTGATGTAAATAAAACACATTCAACGTAACAAACAATAACGTAGTAGATATTTTTGACTATTTTTCACATCTCTCATTGACTAAGATGTATCTGATTGAAAGTTTATATAATTTTTGTGGTCGGAAAATGAGTGTCTATGCCAGTCTTGATCAATATTTAAATAGATTGTTTGGTTGCTGAGAAATGTGGATAACGTAATAAACTTCCTCAATCCTCGTTGAGTAACATGAGCGAAGACTACTTAACTGGTGCTGTTTTCCTTGACCTAAAAAAAGCCTTCGATACGGTAAACCACGTATTGGAGTGTACGGTCTGGAACTTGAACATGTTGAATGGTTCTTTTCCTATTTATCCGACCGTTTCAAATCACCAGAGTAAATGATCACCTGTCTAGTTAGGCTTCTGTCAAGTTTGGGGTCCCTCAGGGTTCCATTCTTGGCCCTCTCCTTTTTACAATTGACATTAATGACTTGCCATCTATCCTAAATAGTGTTGACTGCAGAGTTTATCTATACGCAGATGACACTACTATTTTTGTCAGGGGAAGGACAGTTGATGTCTTATGTTGTTATGTGGCTCCAAATCAATTATCTCGCTCTCAATGTCAAAAAAACAAAATCCATGCTTTTTGGCACTCAGCAAAAAATTGTCGTACTCAAGATAAGCTCAGCATTCAAATTGGAGGCGAGTCAATAGAAGAAATTGACCATTTTAAATACCTAGGTGTTTGACTCGACCCATGTCTTACTTGAAGTGTTAATATTGGCAAAGTGGTCTCTAAAATCAACAAGCGTATTGGTCTCCTAAGAAGGGTAAGGAATGTATTGCCTACAAAAACACTTGTCATGTTGTATAAATCTTTAATTATTCCTCAATTTGATTATTGTGATGTAGTGTGGGGTAATGCCAGCAATAAATTCTTGTATCAAATTATGTTCTTCAACATACTGCTGGCAAGGTTATTCTAGGTCTCCCGCGTCGTTTTCCAATTGCCCGGGGGCACTCCCATCTTAGAAGCCACGCGTATGTAAGGCTGTTAAGACCCCCTTTTCAGCATCGTTGTCACCCAAAGACCCCATATTTTTTTTAAATTTACCCAAAGACCCCATATTCTGTCACCCAAAGACCCCTATTTTGGGAGAATTAAAATTTTGAAAATTTTCACCCGAAAACCTTCATTTTTTAGAAAATTTCGAAAAAATGTCACCCAAAGACCCCATTTTTTTCGAAAATTTTGCCAATTTGTCTCTCTGAAGGCCCCCTTTTTTCTGCAATTTGGCCGTCTCTCACTCAAAGACCCCATTTTTTCAGTTGTCACCGAATGCCCCAGGGTTTGGAAGTGCGAGCCTTACACCCATATACATTTCATAGGTGAGTGCCCCCCTCCGGGTCCAACTGATGTTTTACTTCAAAGACTGGGATGGGAAAAACGCTGTGAACGTCGCTTGACTCACCTCAACGTTATAGTTTACAAAAGTCTTACTGGAAGTTTACCATCCAGAATTGTGCAATATTTTAATAGGGTTTCTAATACTCATAATTATAGGGCACGAGCTAAAAAGGGTTTAGGTAATTTGGTATACCTCCTTGTCGCAACACTTGTGACAACATGAAAATTCACTTCTAGGGGCTTCAGCCTCAACCCAAACTCCCAAGACCACTGCAAAAACTCCTTCCCGCTAGCTGCGGAAATTAAAAAATATAGGGTACTATTATATTTCTGTTTTATCTTATAGAGATATATAGTAGATTTTTTGTATTAATGTGTTTTTTCTAGTATATCTTTGTAGTATTTTAATAGTGTAAATTTATATGCATTTTAATATTTTAATATTTTGTGCATGTCTAGTTTTCCTGTATTGTAAATTTTTGATGTATTGTGTGTTTTCCTTCCCTTCTGGCACCATGAAAGCAATGTCCGTCACTGATTGGATCAAATAAATAAATAAATAAATAAATAAATAAATAAATAAATAATAAATAAATAAATAAATAATAAATAAATAAATAAATAAATAAATAAATAAATAAATAATAAATAAATAAATAAATAAATAATAAATAAATAAATAAATAAATAAATAAAAAATAAATATAAAAGGTGCGCATTTTGAAAAAGGATTCAACATTTCAAACTTTTAATAGTCATTGTGACCTGATGAAAACACTATTTCCAAATGTAGCATTATGTTACCTTGAGAAAAGATGCAAAGTCAATATCTTATATAGAAGTTTTACCAAACTTAGCAACTGCTTTTTGAAGGATAGCCGTAATAATAACCAAGGGTTTCACGGACATTATGCATGTTGTATTTCAAAAAACATATGATAAAGAAATTGAGAATACAAGGAAAAACATCATTACATATAGGGATGCAAATTTGAGGAGATTCATAGAATCGATTCTCGCAGTGATTTTCGTAGATTCCAGATTTGAGAATAAATTTTCCCTATTGAATCATGTATTAAAGTAAATTTGATTCTCGTAAACTCAGACGAATTGAAAGGTTTTTGACATACTTTATACACATGTTTAGCACATTAATATTCGGAAGAATCAAGCTGCTACGTACTTATTTTTCGTGATGTTGTGTGTAGACATCAATTTACCCATTTTTCGATGGTTGAAGCCGGGGTTTGCATGAAGGCAAACATCTTATCAAAATAAATGGAAAGCATGACAAACTATATATGCACAAATTCAAATGCATCTCAACAGCTCCTATAAAAATATTAACGTTTTGTTTAAAAAACGTTTGTTTAAAAACCTTAATATTTGCTCCAAAATTATCACCGACGCGACAAACTGTAAAATCTAGAATGTGACTCGCTCTAAGAATTTTGGGCGATTTAATACCCACCTATATTATACACACAGCCCTATTGTTCAACAGAAAGTTTAAAGTCAGGCATGATATGGAATGCCAAGTTGGGAGAAAGGTTTTTGAGCATATTCTTGTAAAATGTCCATTTTTGGTCAAAAATATTATTTTGTAGTTTTTGGTATATATAACATCTATGTAAGGTTAATTATCTATGGATGTAGAATTACACCGGTATAATGCTCCAGAAATCTACAGCAAGCAATTGAAGATTTAGGAAATGGGCAGTAAAACAGTATTGGAACAGATTTGTGTTTTTCTCAAAATAGTATTTCTTAAATATTTTTCGTTAAAACTTTACATAAAATATCACCCAACACAGTCCAATACCATGTATCCCTGGGATTAAGCATATTGACTGTCTAGTCTTAGATAAGACATGATGGGGAGCTACAAGATTGGGAGAAAGTGTAAGTTTGGGACCGTGGTGGAAAAGGAAAGTTTGATATGCTTCCTCTAAGGTACGACACAACTGGGGCTGCCAAGCCAAGTTGGTATAATGGTTGTTTTGAGGCTTTAGTAAATTCTTCTTAGTAAAATTAGTAGTGCTGGACTAATGGGCTTGGAGCTAGACTGGTTCAAATCATATCTTTCTAACAGAAAACAAGTAACAAAATAGGTGACCACTTCTCAGAAATGGATGATGTGAAATTGGAGTTCCACAAGGACCAATCCTTGGCCCTCTTCTATTCACTTTGTACATTGACAGTCTTCCAGCATGTGTTAATCATTGTAAGATCAATCTATATGCTGATGATAGCTTTGTTTTATGCAGGTAAATCTGTGGATGAAATTAATACTCGACTCAACACAGACCTGACAAACATTGAACGTGGGGATTTTGGGTGGAAGGGGCAAAATTGACCCTAATACATCTAAAACAAAGGCTATACTTTTTGGAACCAATCAAAAACTTGCTAAAAACCCCAACAATGAGTTTATGTATCAAAAACACCCCATTAGAAATGTTCAAAGTTTCTCAAATACTCTTCAGGGCTCTCATTTGCACCTACAACATGGTCGATGCGACACTCCTGCATATCATCAATTACAACTCCACTTCAAAATTATTGGTATTTTTCCACAGAAAAGAAATACCTTGCAGTAGTTAAAAGCCTTACTATTCTTCTGTGTTACAAAAGCAGGCCGCGGGATCCAGGGAGGGTGGCGGAGGGGGGGAGGGGGCGCGCGCCCCCCGGTAATTCTGACAGCAAATTCTTGCAAAATTCAGACCCATTTTGAGATATTTTGGACCAGTTACCCTTTCAGCCCCCGGTAATTTGACATTTTGCAAAATCCCGGATCCGCCATTGAAAAGCTTGATTATTGTGATGCGTTTGGCGGTAACTGCCAAAAGACTGCAGGATAAGATTGAACGTCTTCAAATTCGATCGGCCAGGGCTCCAGGGCAATATTACGGGTTCCTGTGAAAACACGATCAAGCTATCTACGTGATAAAAATGGGATGTGAACCCTTAGTAAAGCGAAGGATAACCATTGCCTCGTTGTCTACAAATGTATAGCAGGGCTGGTCCCTGCTAATTTGTGCAAATTAATTTACAATTGTCAGGAATTCCCATTCCATATGAAACCACGTTTAGCACTACGGTAAATAAATCAAATTACTAAAGCGGTGTAAGAAATGAGGTCCCCATGAGAGGGTGTCCTAGCTACTATAGCAACGTGTACGTGAATAAATAACCGTGACCTTGTAGACGAGGCACTCAATGGAGAACCTAATCGAGTGGTAGGACACTCAGTACACGGGCATGTAGTTTATGACACCGGCCCTCGAATTTGGTAGGCGTTCTTTCACAGTAGGGAGCTAAAAATTGGAATAACCTACACAAATCCAATTACTCCAATACCAATCTCTGTTACAGATTTCAAACAAAAATACCATCACAATAAATCATTAGTTTTTAATATTCATGTGTGTATGTGTGAAATTTAATCATATTAGTAAATATTGAGTATTTAATCTTTTGAATTGATATGTTATTTTAATTTGGAGGATTTGTATATGTTCTAGGATATGTTCATTAATTGTATTTAAAAAATGTATTTTGGCTACCGTTGTGGAAAGGAAAGTTTGATATGCTTCCTCTAAGGTACGACACAACGTGGGCTGCCCAACCAAGTTGGTAAATGGATTGTTTTTGGGTCAATTTTAGTAAGCACCATCTTCTTAGTCAAATTACTAGTGCTGGACTAATGGGCTAGGAGCTAGAACTGGTTCAAATCATATCTTTTCTAAGCAAAAACAAGTAACAAAATAGGTGAAAACACTTTCCCCTCAGAAATGATGACGTGAAATTTGGAGTTTCCACAAAGGACAATCCTTTGCCTCTTCTATCACTTTGTACAGTTGAACATTCCTTCCATCAGGTGGTAATCATTGTAAGATAATCTATGGCGGGATGATACTGTCTTTGTTTTATTGCGGAAATCTGTGGATGGAGAATAATCCTCGACTCAACACGACCTGACAAACATTGCAACGTGGATGAGGAGGGCAAATTGACCCTAAATACATCTAACCAAAGCGGCTTATCTTTTTGGAAACCAACAAAATTGCTAAAACCCCAACACTCTGATTTTATGCTATCCAAAAACCCCCATTAGAAACTGTTCAAAGTTTTAAATATCTTGGGCTTTCATTTTGATCCAACATTGTCGGGAGATTGCCATAATCATCATATTACAACTTCAACTTCAAAATATATTGGTATTTTCCACGAAATTAAAAATACCTTTCATTTAAAAGCCTTACTATCCTTCTGGGTGTGCGTCCCAAAAGCAGGCGCGGATCCAGGGAGGGGGCGTAGGGGGCCGCGCGCCCCCCGTTAAATTCTGCAAATTCTTGCAAATTCAGCCCGTTTTGGAGCTATTTGTTCTGGACCAGTTCCAGCCTTCAGCCCCCGGTAATTTTTGACATTTTGCCAATCCCGGACCGCCATTGACAAGCTAAGCTTTGATTATTGTGAGGCGTTTGGGGTAAACTGCAATAGACTCTCCTGCAGGAAATAACATTAAACGTCCTTCAAATTCGAGATCGGGCAGGCTATATTCCGATACTGGTTCCTGTGAAAACAGATCATAGCTTAAGCTCACGTGATAAAATGGGATGTGAACCCTTAGAAGCGAAGCAATACCACTTGCCTCGTTTGTCTACAAATGTATACCGCAGGGCTAGGCCCCTGCCAAATTTGTGCATAAATTTACACTTGTCCAGGCAATTCCCATTCATATGAACCCGTTCTAGCACTATACGCTAAAATCAATTGACTAAACCGGTGTAAAGAACCTGAGTGCCCATGAGAGAAATGTCCTAGCTACTATAGCAACGGGTACGGAATAACCGTGACCTTGTTTAGACCGAGGCACTCAACATGGAGGAACCTAAATCGAGTGGTACCAGGACACTCAGTCACACGGGCACTGTAGTTTATGACACCGGCCCTCGAATTTGGTAGGCGTTCTTCTCCAGTAGGGAGCTAAAAATTGGAATAACCCGACACCAAATCATGTTACTACTTCTCCGCTCCAATCTCATGTTGTACAGATTCTCCAAAACACTACAATCCACATTAAATCATAGCTTTTTCATGATTCCTGCGTGTGTATGTCGTGAAATTTAATCATTATTAAGTAAATTTGCAGTAATTTAATCCTTTGAATTTGATATCGTTATGTTAATTTGGCGATGATGTTGTATATTTTTCTATGTATGTTCATTCATTGTATTTCAAAAATGTATTTTTTAGAATACCCTATCCCGGTGATTTTGTATGATATAATTGTATAAGTTTGTTGCACCTAACTGCATTTTAAAGATTGTAAATTTAAGCTTGTCCAATATTTTTGTATTTTTGAATTATGTATGTAAGAAATTTTTAATATTTTAATGCTAGTTTATATGTTGGGGGCTAGGTCCATAAGGAAGAACAAAGGAATACTCTACTTAACGGTTTTCCTCTGATACTGGACCAGGTAAAAATAAATAAACAAACCATAATAAAATATGACTTTTAGCGGTATGGTGTATATTACGTTTGTGGAACAACATACACCCTACGTTAAATAGCGTTTCAATTCCTGTGCGCCATAAATTCTGCACTATTAGCAATAGTACGTAAAATTCAAACTAGGAAAAGTCGTCGAAAACTGTAAAATTTTCATCAAAAATCATATTTTCAGAGCATGTTGTCCTTAATCCTTCTTCACAACCCACTGAATTGCCCATACACAGAAACGTGCTATACCAGGAGTAAGCTAAGTTAGGGGAAGGTTTTTGTGGGCATTTAGTTTGAACCCTTTTTAGGGTCGTCCGCTATGAAAGACTAATGCAGAATAATTTTGCCCGTCTGTCAGTCTTTGTTTTGTCAACTTTTGGATGTCCTTTTGGTTAAAATGTTGTCTATCTTTGGATCAGTTCATACTTGGTACCGTCATACATGGAGACAGGGGTCTTATTTGGGGTCCCGATGAGGGGTCAAAGGTCATTCAGGGGGTCACTAGGTCATATCTTGTGGCATGTGTATACACTTTTGGTTAATATTGTCTAGCATTTTAGTACAGTGATGGATCCTTTACACCTTGGTATGCTTATAATTGAGGCAGGGGTCTTAGATGTGGAGTCAAAAGGCTCATTCAGGGGTCCACTTAGGGCCTTTTAAAACCACATCTCGGACGGACCTATTTTGTCCTAGAATCCTTCCTCAGGTACTGCAAGGGGGGGGAGTGGGGGGGGCGGGGGGGCAACGTCCCCCATGGATCCACTACAAAGGTCACGGGCACAAACCCGACAAAATAGAAAAACTGGGGAAGATAAGACAGCTAAATAACCATAGGGAGAAGCAGGAAGGAACAGAAGGTATAACGCGAGTAGAAAAATAATATCACAAGATACGAAGAAATTACTAAGCTTCGAAGAACTGAGTTAAAAAGGGTACCAGGGAGAGAAGAGAACAAGCAAAAAAGATAAAAGAAGATAATGAGCAGCAGTAAGTGGGGACGACCTGCGAGACGAAAAAAAAAGAGTGCACAGGGGGTCAGGGGAGGAGAACCTGATAGCTGACATGGGGGTGCCAGAGAAATGAAGAAGGTTCGACGGAAAGAAACGCAGAGAAACGTGAAGATGTTGCTCAGGACCAAGGCGAATACAGCGGAGGTGAGTAAGGGCGGCAGGATTGTAGGGAGGGAAAGCGGAAAGTCAAAGGGGGCGGCCGTCGGAAGAAACGGAAGTGAATAGAGGCCAGAGGGGATGGATACAACGGAGAAAGGGGGTGGCAAAAACAAACGAGGGGAGGAGAGAAGGCCGAAAGAGCGAGGGTGGCGGGGGGAGTAAGAGGACTGAACAAACAAGCGAATCATAGTAAACCAAATGAGAAGGAAGTAGGCGAATACAAAGGAGAAGCACGAAAAACAGGACGAAAAAGGAAGAAGAAGAACAAGGAAACAAGGGGGTCGCCAGCGCGCTGAGGCAACAAACTGAGAGAGAAGGTGGGAGAACAGGAAAACCCTAGAAACACACAACAAAAAAGCCTAAGCGAGGAGGAGGGGAAGGAGCGGCGGTTAGGAAAGAAAGACGAAGTAACAGAAAAACAGGGTATAGCATATGGAGGAACCAGGGGGGAGTAAAGAGCGACAAGCAGGAGTGGGTGATGTCGAAAGAGCTAAGATAGGAGGGCAGAGAAGGGAGGGTGGAGACAGAGAGAGGGTGGGCGGGGAAGGGAGAGTATAGAAGAGGTAACAATCAATGAGGACCGAAGGGGGCGACGTGCGAACCAGAGAGGTTGCAACAAAAGGTGAGTGGAAAAACAACCCGTATAAGGAGCGGAGGGAAGGAGGGGAGGAGGAAGGGGGTCTGAGAGGGGTGAAGAGGGACAAAAAGTGAAGTGTAGAACGAAGTGTGAGGAGACAGAGGGGAGAGAGCAATTACAAATAGAGAGAGGGTGGTAGGGTTGGATCGGGGAACAGAAACAGAGAATAAGCAAAGAGATATCGCGATGGAGATGTACAGGCGTGTACATGAAATAAGGAATGAGAAACCATCCTGTGAGATGTGGCCAATACAGAATAGCAATATGGGGTTTCGGGCCAGTAATGCAAGGGGGGCTTGTAAAGGAAAAAAAGGTATGACACAAACCCGCAGTCCTTTGTTTTATGTAGAATCGTAGGAGTCCCAGTTAATGAGGTTGAAGTCAAACTGAAAGGGACAGTCTGCGCGAACCTAGGTGTTACTGTGGCCACGGTAAGGGGGATATACTCCTCGGGTCAAACCGCCAGACGCCCTCCCCTCAAACGGCGAGCAATGAAATAGTCCCCCATTCTCTAGGTGCTCCTGTAGTTTGATTACTCTCAATATAACGTTTATATGTACGTCCGCAGGGCTATAAAGGGTGAAGCAAAGTGAGAGTGGATATTTGCCAGAAGCTAAGGGATTCACCGATGACATGGGGAAGGATAAAGGCGTCACCGCCTCTTCCTGTCCTAGATTTGTGTTTAATCCATACTGTGTAGTGGGTAATTATTGAAAAAGATTAGCTTAGTTCCTGCATCTTCATTTTTCTTTTAAGGAGACAGTATTTATTTTACTTGATACTCTCAATATGTCAGACACAATGCAGAGTAAAGGGATAAGCAAAGAAGTAGGATGTTTTTTTTTTTGCTAATCCAGAATATGGGGAGAAAAAACATAATTCATGTATATATTGGATCTTTGTTAACTGGATGGATGTAACTAATATAACCGGCCAGTGGTTGGCCTGAATCTACATATTAAAGACAAAACATACAATTTTTTTGATTCTATAATATTTATAGGTGTGTAAAAAAATTTCCAACTTGAGATAAGAAACTTCTCTGCAAATGTCCCCGATTTTGAAAATGTGATATTGGTGCACCATGACCTGACAGTTTTGACCTCAAAACATGTTCATTACTGGTCTTTGTACTGCGCACCAGAACAAAAAAACAATCGGCTTTATTAGTGCACATTTTATGTCACCATCACTGCATGTCAACATGTTGATTTGTGATGAAACCAGTCTGCAAATGTTTTGAACCCCTAAATGAATAGGGTAGGTCTTTGAATTAAAGGATTCTGCCAACCCTTCATTACATACGGGCTTGCTAAACCAGCGAGGTTTTCTATTGTTCAGATATCAAGCATCCTGAAAATGATTAAAAACATTTCATTTGCGAAAATTGCTTGCTCTCCTGAGTATGCCTTAAATTGTACACAACAAATTGTTGGTTGAAAAAAGGCCAAAGTCATGCCCACTTCTGCTCCTGTTTTGGTGACTCAGCTGCTACCGAAAGAAGTTGTGCCTTGTAAGATTATTTTGGTTAAAAATATTTATTTTCATATATAGTAAGTAAGGTACCATTATTTATGGTTGCATGTTGTAGGTAGTTGTGGTTTAATGTTAGTAAAATTGATAGTTAAAAATATACCTGACAGTATTAGGATGTATGAATGGACACGGAGAGTATTATAAGTTTGGTATTTTTTTTTAAAGCCTCTTTTTTTGGTCTTAACCCTGAAGCTTTGCTCAGAGCAAACCCAGAGGATTATTTGAGTCAATCCCACAATGCACCAAACATCGTTTTGGAAATTCACCTCAGCTGGGCAATGGATCCCACAACATCCTATTCTTAACACATAAAAATCCTGACTCTATGTTCATTTTTCACCCACAAAAGCATTAGAACTTATGGAATTTTTAGCATGATTTTGAATTGTCCTGTGGTTCTTTAAACTTTTGAAAGAGACTTTTTGTCTAACTAAGTTTTTGTACAGTACAGGTATAGCACATTGCAATGCTTGTGGGATTGATTCAAAACACCCTCTTGAGCAAGACTAAGAATCGCAATTGTATCAACGTATGTCTTGTTACAGTTTTTGGTTAGTTTTGGGAATCTGTTATCCTAAAGTCCCTCCGTTCCTCCACATTTCTGGCAATTGCAGTCTATCTTGAATCATCAGAATCACTGTCTGAGATTCCATGTGGGTGAATCCATTTGGGGTGTGAATAGGCGTTGGGCCGAATAATGGGCATTCTTTGAAAAAACTATCATGCCTTCTGCCGCGGACTCAATTGCTACAATCAATCACCAACCTAAGCCTGGCAATTGAGTGGGCATTCACAAAATTATTCCCATTCTTTGATGTGAGAACTGGTAACCTACTAATGTACCTGAAAGAAACTTTGTTATGGCATGTATGAGAGCATGGCTTTTTGATCGCCACACCATCTTCAAGAGGTGGGGACTGATCCATGACCGATATTTATTTCCTGTTTTCTCCCTCACATGGAAGGTTCACACCAACCCAGGCTCCGATACAAATTTTGTGTTAAAAAATCGGTCCAGCCGTTTTGGACGTGAACAAAAAAAATGGTAATTTGTAATTATCCTTGGGGGGTTACTGCACTTCCACGAAGTAACCCTTTATAATGTCATGACATAATGCAACTCATTATTTGCCCATATTTAGTGTTTTCACTTATTTTCAATAATTGCTTTTTTTTATAATTTTAAGTTACTTCGTCCTGCTCCCCTTGTTGAGCACCCTCCCTTGCACTCTAGGGGTCATATTAACCCCTGTTATGTTAAATTGCTCTTGGGACATGTACATAAAAAAGTTTGTTGGCATTGGACATTTGTTGACATTGTACCCAAAATTGATCAACTACGAGTGATTTATCAAGTTTTGCAAATGTTTTTTAATTTTCATCGCATTTTGTATGACTATGAATATAGGCAAGTTAATGCATTACTTTCCTATGCGACTTGTCTTTATGAATAAAGCTAGCCTTGAGAACTGAAAAAAAGTGTGCCAAATGTTAGTTTGCATAAAAAAAGCATTATATCCACACAGATTCCATAGGGGTGAAAAAGGCAAATAACAAGTCTGTTTTATTGAATTAGTAGTATAGAAATATATGAAGTGTACTGATAATTAGGGTAGAATAGAAACTACCGAGCTTGATATTTTGTAAATAACCTTTGTATTGTATATGAAAGTAGTTAAAATTTGTTTTGTAGGTTTGGTTTAGAGGAAAATAAACTAGAAATGTTAAGTACATTGGTTATATCTATATCTCCATTATGTGTCCAGCATTACATACAACTGTGTTGACTGTTTTGATCGTTGCAGGGGGGGGGGGGAGATATTCCCCGATTACGTGCATACAAAACCTTGGAAAATGTGTTAGAGGATTCATTTTGTGATCATAAGCCTTGCCTGTGCCCCTATTGTAGGGATGAGTTCGCTCCTTTTGTTAGTTATAGGTATAAAATAAGACTATCAGGCGGTGGCGGCCAAGCAGCATTCATTATATCAACCACCAAAAGTCAAAAGAAATTACAGCAATAACTGAGTTGCAAACCACAAAACCAATTTGGGTGCTTTGATGTCGGTCGATCATGGGTGTTCCATGACCCACATACGTCCTCGTTCGTTAGTCATACAAAAAGAAATCAGAAGTCACCCTTCCAGTGGAGTTGATCTTCTTTTGGAATAAGACAATATTCCTACAACATATGAAAAAGTCAGACTTTTTCGTCAGAATTTCGCTTTTACGTGTTTTAACCAATGACAACCTCTGAATTTTTGGATTCTCCCTTGCCGCCCTCCCCGAGAACTTTTTTTCAGCCAGTTTTGGATCATTTAGAACAACCACATTCGCACACTTTTTTTGTGTCTTCTTCTCAAGAATTGGCAGAAGGCACATAGGATTATACTCTGGTTGTTATGTCTGTGTAATTTTGTCAAAATGTTACCACCCGCTTATTATATTGCATGCCGTATGAAGTTCCGTAAGGGCTATACGATGATGTCACCTTGTCGGGGGGTGGCGGGTGAGGTGACGTGTTGGTGACCTCATGTGGACCTTTTGGCTGGTCAAAATGGAACCCTAATATATTGGCATGCCTTGAGTTCCTGTAGGGCTACATGATATAACTTGGTGGAAAGGAGGGGCGGGGTGGGGTGCAATGGTTGGTGTACCTCATATTGACCTTGGGTGACCTCATATATACCTTTGGGCCCATTCACAAACCCCGACGGCAGACGACACTTCGTCGGTCCGGGGACTGCGTGTATTTTTTTTTTTTCATTTCCTTTCCTCCACATGTAATATGGCACTGGCATCCCTGCCTAATTAAGCAAGGTCAATTTCAAGCCCACTACTGCTTCACTCGAGTGTTTTACCCACCCAAGTCATGTTTCATTCTAATCCATTCCCTGTGGTACAGTACATGCAATTCAAAGAGCTCACAGCCTATGCTTGTAATTACGGTTGACCCTATAAAACTTTACCCAAAATGAAAGTGATATTTTTTCCACTTTTTTACATGGTTGTATGGCTTGTCCCCCTCCTACAATATACCCAAGTTTGGCTATCTAGCTCCATACCGAAAAAAGATATGGCCACATGTTCCAGGGTTAAAAGAGAAGTCAAATTGTCACTATATTTGGTATATTTTAAGGGACAATGTCGTGATTCATTTAAATTGCATTTGGTTGAAAAAATTGGTACATCTGTTGAGAGGAGAATTGAAAACATCACCCACCGCCAAGTAGTTCCACAATGAGAACTTTTTAAAACAGTTTTGGCACACTGTTTTTGCAATTACGTCACAGGTGGTTACCATTTTTGCCACGGTCTGGGCCAGCCAACTGACTGTGACGTCTGCCGATCCCGTAATCAATTTTACGTTTCATTCAACACACGGCAGTTTGGAGCTTCCGCTGTTTGGGAATATTACCAGAGCTTCGACACTAAGGGACAATCACAAAAATGGCCCCCCCCCCCCCCCCAAATAATGCCTTGGACACACATCAACCAGTTCTACCATGTTTCTTCTGCTAAGTCCGATAAGACCGTCTGAGATGGCAGAACAGATAATTTTGACGCAATCGTCCAATGGCGGTGCCCTGGGTGAGAATGAGCAACCACTGTGAGGTCATCATAAACAGCACCCAATTCGCCGGGAGCGATTCCAAGTCAGAAAAGAGTGCTTAAAAAAAGGTCACTTTTCTCTCTCATTTTATTCTCATCATCATCTAAATAAACTCTCAAAAAAGTTTTGAAATTTTTTTCAGACATATTTCTCATTTAATAATTTTGAATTTATAACATTCTTTATTTATAGTCAGTGAAAATCTCAGTTATTCCTCTGGTACAATGTCACCAAATGGTAAGAATTGACTTCTTCATGGTTGAGTGACATTCCGTTGAATACTGGTGGCGCTGATAGAGAAAGTGCCAAATTTCAGTACCTGTATTCATATATAAGAATTAAGATGATTAGGTTAACGAATGTGGGCCCAATTTTGATGAGTTTGCTGATTGGCAAGGGCTACTGAATTTTTTTAAACAACCCTTTCATTCTTGATTTAATTGATCCTAGCATGATACGGACGGCAATTAGTTATCGTCTCGGAGTACTGCATATCGTCCCAGACTGAGCACATAATAACATTAACAAGTCTCGTCTTCCCAGTTATCAGGGCTGCCCCCACCAAAGCTGTCGCTCTCCCACCGCAACGACAGTGAAAACCTCACCATGTCTCCTCCAAACTTTTACCTCTAAAACCAGCCAACTTCCAAAGAAAATCTGCCCATTTCTGAAAACATGAATTCTGTCACCCATGTTTTAATTCCACTACCGATGTTGCCGACACACCCCCACCTTAACCGGTCTGAATGGGTTTTTTTTTTGGAAGGGCTGTCATTGCTTGCTTTTTTTTTCCCCCCTTTTTCTTACATTTAACCATGCTCTCAGATTGGACTTTTGTCAATACTGCCCCACAAACCTTGCCTGTAAAATTTCTTTGTGGAAGAAAATCTCCATTCCGAAACAGAGAGTAATAAACTGTCTTTCTGGAGTGTTGTGGCCCAGGGATAACTGCTCTGGGACTCACCTTCCCATTACCAGTTTGCAAGGAATTTTGTTTTCCATTTTGATAGAGCACTAGGGTTTACCCCCAACTTGCTACAACTTGATTCTGGGATATGCCAACTTCAATTTTCCCATGGCACGACCTTCTGTGCATATGATATACTGAATGACCACTCTTTTATTTTCCTATTCAAAGACCCGTGTTGCAAAGCAACCTAATCCTCTTAAGCTGTGTAACTCTTAAACTTGAGGTATTGAAAACACATTGGCGACTTTCTTTTACAGGCCTACCAGTATTCAAATGAGTCACTCAACACCATGAAGAAATCAATTTTATTATTTTGGTGTCATTGTACCGAGGAAACCTGAGCTTGCACTAATATTAGCAAAAAGTGTAACAAAATTTTCAATAGAATGAGCAAAATGTCTGAAAAAAATTTCCAAACTTTTTTTGAGAAGTTTATATGAGTAGAAATTGTAAAAACTACAATTTAACCACCTTACCCGGCCACATCCCTTTGCCATTTGGACTTCTCTTTAACATTTTGTCTCAGACAGATGAGGCCCTTTTAAATCCCCTTTCCAACCTTTGTTGGGTGGGGACAATAAAATCCCAATGGCAAATGTCAGGGTCCTCACATTTTAAAATAAAATTGGGAGCGATTTTTATTGGTCGAGCTATGAGTTGCAAAATATTGGGCAAGAATCAGTCGAGCCCAATATTTAAAACCAATTAAGTTTGGGGCCAAACGCCCAATAATTGTGGGCATAAATTGATGTTTCAGATCACTGATTTTTCACACTTGGACTCCTCAAACATAATTGTATATCACCATTGGGATTTTATTTACTGACTGACTTTGATGTAGTTTTCCAGTCTATTGTTAAAGCCCAGGTCCTTTTCATCAGGTGTCCTGCCAAGTCTGTGTGATACATTCGAAAATCCAACATGCTGTCAACCCTGTCAAAAAGGTCGGGTCCGTGGATTTTGGTTCGGGTATCTATGCTCGTTCCAAAAGGGGTTGCCGTTAATATTACCGCACCCCAGGAAATACCAGGTGTAAATACCGGTCTTTACCATAAGGCATATTTTTTGGCTGAAAAGGAATTACTTAAAACTTGAACATGAAAATAATCAAAACTTAATTTAAATATCATGAAAATAAGAACCAAAATGCCTATATGTCCAGACCTTCATTTATGAAAATAAGAAGAGCTCTGTCAATAACTCTCCTGAGTTCATTTAGGTACACAACAAGGGCCTCACATGTCATATATCAAAAACATAAGCTTCAATTAATCAATAAGCTCGGGCATTTGAGCTGCTCAGAACATACATGTCCGATTTGTCAAAGTACTGTTTAAGACCCATTATAAGTGAATTATGGGCGTAGGGTGGAAACATGGTTCGGAAAAAAAAAAAAACTTCCGGAAGAAACCTATTTTCGTCCGGAAGAATGGAAGAACCTGGAAAAAGTGGTTTCTTCTTCCCCTGAGAAACTGGAAGAAATTGGAAGAAACTGGAAGGAATAAAGAAATGTATATGAACGCCAACTAAATTACACATTTTCATCTCTTTTCACTTTCAAAGCATCAGGCACTTTAGTACTTTACAAATCTGTTTTTTTTTTTCAAAATTATTTACAATTTCATAGCATGTTATTCTGATTTTTTATTCCGTCAGTAAACGCATATTGTCGATGGGGGTAACGATTTAATGTGGTGGGATGTTTGATCAAAAACTAGAAAAAAAGCCGTAGTAACCGTGAAATGCTCACCTTTTGTTCAACAGAATAATATGCTTTAACCCATTGTACATGAACTTTTTGTGTATCGAATTTATAAAGGCTTCATACCAGATTCAATTGAATAGATAGTAGTAGAGTCGAGACACGCTACGATTCCTTTGTTTGGTGTCAATCAAAGGACGGATAAAGTGTCATGAACATCAATGTTGGGTGAAGTGGCGATTAGGAGGCCACGTAAATATTGTAGTTTGTTATGACTGACCAAAAACTCTAAAGTACTTAGATAAATGATGACCAATTGGGAATAAATCCCGGGAACAAGACTAATAAATGTAAACGTATCCGATTTTCTAATATTTCCTTAGTGACGTAAAAGAACCTTTGGTTAGTAAGGATTACTTATTCATAATCATTTTCTTATGTTGAATGCTTCAGAGTTCCAGTTTTGGTGTTTGGAATTAATTCAGTGCATTTGCCTGTAATATTTGCTGCTTCGGAGAAAAGGGGACATTTTTAAATATTAAATGGCTTTCTGATCTGGTATGTTGACATCAATTTCTATTGTATTAATTGGGTAAAGTACAACCGCTCAGAAACGAATGGAATCCGTCGACACTCCGCGCCCCAAAAACTTAATGAAACTGACAGGAATAAAAAATTACCGACTATAGTATGCCTGCATGTATAAAAAATAGTAATTTGTTCAGCAATTTTTTTTAGTCTTGCAATTTAAATTATACAGCTGATAATTGTAACCCTTTCCAAATCTTTCCCTGTCACATGTATACTATCACAGTTGTAAGTGTACTCCAAACAGTAAAAAGCTTTTTAAACATTTTATGGCCAAGTGTTAATTTTAAAACACAAATCATAAAAGTAGCATACATTGTTTCTTTTGTTTTAAAAAAGTTTATGTGTACTACATAATATACCTTTGTATGCTTTGTGGGGAAGAACTGGGTTAGGGAGACAAACATCTGTTTAAAGAATTGAAGATGTCAAGTCTTTACAAGGAGTCTCTGCTGGACCCTGCTGGTGTGAAAAGTGTCTAATTAGTTAATCCAGTAATTGTATATAGGCATTGTGGATCATATGAGTTTAAATTATGCCATTGCATGGGGTAGGTAGGGGGTCCCTGAATGTTATTTTGAATGTATTCACTGTATTTCATTCATTTTTATAATCTAAAATAACCAAAAAGTTTAATCCATTGGTTTAAAATAGAAATTTTAAATGACTTTTCCATCTTCAGTTGGGAAGAAACTGGAAGAAACCGGTGTTCTTCCAAGTGGAAAAAACGCGGTTTTTTCCACCTGTGTAATAACACTGGTGAACCCCCCTGGGTGGAAATGAATTACTAGACTTTTCTAGTTATCGATTTTAGTTATTCGAACCTTAGCAATATTTCTGGAGGTGTGCAAAATTTTGTCATGTATTTTCCTAGAAATCCAATACTGGTCATCACCACTCTCAAAATCATAAAAGTCTACCTCCTCTGCTCTATATCCATGTTTAAAAGCACGATGAATCTACTACTGAAGCGATAACTCTTGGGTTATTTGATCATAACAATTACCAGCAAATTCCAATATGCCGCCCAGAAAATCCAATGTAGCCAAATCATTAAATTGATACCGTAATCCGTTTTTGTTGGCTACCCTTTATAACAATTTTGCATATCAACAAAAAAAAAAACACAAAATGTCGATAAGGATGTCCAATGTTCAAATACCTATCTTAATATTAATTTAGACCTTTAATAATCATTATAACTCTGTAACGGCTGCCATCTTAAAGTTTGAAAGTGCTAATACACAGAAATGTCGTACGTATCTTTAATGATCACATACATATATTCTTAAGTATAGAGTCATAAGGCAAAATTATAGACTGTTGAAAAAATCATTCTTCTAGACTTGCTAAAGTTCAGAACACTTGACGCTCCGGTGTGTTTCAAATGCATTCTAAAGGGTTTTAAAGAAAGCTTAGAGCGTGTTCAATTGTAACAGATTTTGAACCATACAGAACATTTTTTAAGGTGTTCTGGATGTATTCTGTCATGTAATAAATAGTCTATTGAAAGAGTTAAGATCCTTTGAAGGTTTTCCATGCGCATATTTGAATTTTTGGGCAACCATATTAAATTTTCTGGCAAATATAGTGGATCACTTACTAACCATTTCGCGTGCTTTAAAATATGAGGATTGTGACAACATCGTCTCTCTTAAACTACTTGAGTTTTAAAAATTATTTTAAACATGTTTATTTTTTTTATTTTTTTTATTTTTTTTAAAATCAAATTTTGCACACCCTCAAGATGATTTGTTTGTTCTAATGAACTAACATCTTTTGATAGAAAAAAGTGCTGTACTTCCATTTACCCCCTTCGAGCTGTGTACCCATACTTCCACCGGACTACATCTCAGAGTAAAAAAAACACTAGCCGCATCTGATTATGTACATACCCAGGTTATTACCACACAACATTTATACTGTAAATAGAGTTATTTGAAGTTACCCCCTGAGGTCTTGGAATTGTACTTAACATCCTAAGTTATTATTCCCAGAAGGCTTGCAGAATGGATGGGGTGCATCTTTTTACACCCTTACATTCATCAGCTGTTGCCCTTGCTACTCCACTGCTGAATACTCTGCACCAGTATGGAGTCACAACGTACATTCACACAAGATTGATGTGGTTCTGAATGATGCAATGAACTTGTTATGGTTGTCCTTTTGGCGACGCCTGTAGAATATCTTCCAATCCTGTCTTGCATAGCTCCTGCAAACCTTAGGGAGGAACCTTCAGACGAATAAGCTCGCCAAGAAATGTTATGAACCTTGTAAAGCCTAATCCCCCCACCAACACCCTTTGAGGATCAAGAATTCCACGGAATCACTTTCTTACCCAATCCTGACACTTGCCATTCACAGTATCCCTATTGACCATCCTGGATCAATGACCGATGGTATGAGCAATGGTCATCCTCTACTTTGAACCAAAGCAGTTTTTGTGGACAGCCCATCTAGCAAGGCCCAAAGTCTGTGACCTTGATAGTAAAGTATGGGTCAACCTCAACGACTCAAACTTGGCGTTGGGTCGTACAAAGCACTTACTTTCACATATCGGAGTATACTTTCACCAAACTGCGATTGGTGAGATCCATAAACCATTAGCCACATCATCGATGACTGTGATTTCTACAAGTCCCGCAAGAGAATCCACCGGCCGACAACCTGGATGATGAAACTATCAGCTGGTTAAATAACTGATCTTCCCTGTGATTTTGACCTTGCACGCACGAACGAACGATAGTATTCCCCGAATGCCAACCCTGCATAAGCTGCACTAAGACCGCTTGGTATCAAACAACAGGTATTTATTTTACTGCAAGTTGGTCCCATTGGTATTTTTCCCACAAAAACCCGTCCTTTTAGAGGCCACTTTCAGAACCCTTGAAACGAGCATGGATAAACATTTTAGACATCATATAAAAACAACTGATTTCTAAATATGACTACTTTTGGATTTTCTGGAGCATAGAAGTCTTGTATTGAAAGTTTTTTTATTTGTTCCACCGTGTTTCATTTTGGGGATGGTCAACTTTCTACTACTTCTGGCCTTTGACACCTCCATATTTTGTTTTTTAGAAATGCTTGTGATTGTTGATATGTATTATTTTTTTAATATTAGAAAATAAAGTTGATTCTGATCGCCAACAAACCTCCGAAAGTATGCAAATGAGGTACTCTCCTTTTTTTGGCAATTGATTGTGTGTTGTGTGCTACTGCAGAACATACACGCATGACTATCAAATTGGCAATACCCTAATTTGCAAACTTGAGACCCCCATTTCTGCAATCTTTGGTAGCCGTTCTTTCCGTCATGCGGCTGTATATGTTGTGCATGAAGCGCCTTGAACGGAATGAAATGTGGGCAATACCTCTCATTTGCAATCCATGGGACTGTTTCTATATGAAACGGTCTACCCAAACTACCCATCTTTGTTGGTCTAGTGGCTAGATAGTTCAGGGCAAGAAACACAAATTGAAATATTTTAATTTATTAATGCATCCAATTTAGTGAGTACACTTCCAACCACATTATACATGTATTGCAACTGTTACGTCTCCATATACATTGTAAGCAGTTATATACCAAAGAACAAACTCCTATTAATCAAACTAGTTTTGCTAGGGGAACGGCAGGTCAAAATACCAATTATTTAAAAGCGATTGTTTTTTAAAAACAATTATTAATTACCCACACTAAATCTTACCATATCAAGAGCTCATATGCATTTTCCTGTCAGCCCAATTTTCTGTGACACTTCGTACTGATATTTCTTAATTTTCTTAGCTAAACGGTGATTATTTGGACACCAATAAAATTTAAGTGAAGACTAAGCCAATCGAAGTCTTTCATATGAAAATCACAACTGTGTTATAAAATTCTCCGGACTTCAGAAATGTTTTAACACGGTATCCTATGCACTGTTATACTGTTCATAATGTTTACTGCTGAAAACTAAAAATTTGATTTCATCTCTCTAACTCGGAATTAAGCATTTTAGGTGACTATTTGATTACTAACACAAAAAAAATTATATTTTCGAAATCTCTGAGTCGGCCTTTCATTTAATTGGCAT
Source organism: Ophioderma brevispina (assembly GCA_023653785.1). NCBI lineage: Eukaryota > Metazoa > Echinodermata > Ophiuroidea > Amphilepidida > Ophiodermatidae > Ophioderma > Ophioderma brevispina. The sequence goes on along the minus strand of JAMKCH010055676.1, from coordinate 6,784 downwards.
AGAACAGATGGCCCCGACCTGAATTAGCATAATGTGAACAGTCAACTATACATCATTTTCCCTACTGTGATGACGTGCGCAACAAGATTTGATGTCACACGAAACAGACACCAGTAAACTGCACACGCTGACTAAAGCGTGGCAACCTTTGTCCCATGCACGCTCAAAGACTGCATATCTTGACGCGTGATAAAAGCTGCGTCAAGGTTATGACATCACGGCACGGGAGGTAGAGAAATGGACTATAATAGAGTTACTACCGTGGAATAATGTGCAATCAAAAACGTAATTAAATGGAGCACTTGTAAATCATAATTAGTTCAAATGTGCTCCAAAACCAATTATGGTCCCGTACTTTGCCGATTGTCACGCCGTCATCTGCAAAGTACGGACCATAATTGGTTTGAGCAGCATGTTAGAACTAATTATGATTTACAGTGCTCATTTAATTACTGTTTTTGATGCACTAATTTCTGTAAGTAACATTTCGAAGTATAGTCTCATTTCTCTACTCCGTGCAGGATGTCATAACCTTGACGCAGCTTTATACAGGTCAAGACTCATGCGTCTTTGAGCGTGCATGAAAAATTGCATCGCTTTAAGTCAGCGTGTGCTTTACTGGTTTGACCATCAAATCTTTGCTCACGTCCTGCACGGTAGGGAAATGAGTATAGGTTGACTGTTCACATTATGCTAATTCAGGTCGGGCATCTGTTCTATACCATTCAAATTAAAGGCGACGGTCAGAGTTTCGAAATATACTTTTTTTGTGTAGTAATTCAAAAATATCACCTAAAATGCTTATTCCGAAATTAGAGATGAATCAAATTTTTCGTTTTCAGCAGTAAACATTGTATGTACAGTATAAACAGTGCCATAGGATACCGTGTATAACAACATTTCTAAGAATCCGGAAATTTTATAACAAAGTTTTGAGTTTTCTATATGAAGACTTCGATCTGAGCTTAGTTTCAAAATTGTGTTTGGTGTCAAAATAATCACCGTTTAGAAAAATTAAAGAAATAGCATGTACGAAGGTACAGAATTGGCTGAAAGGAAAATGCATATGAGCTCTTGATATGGTAAGATTTAGTGAGGGATAATTCATAATTGTTTTTAAAAAACATATCTTTTAATAATTGGTATTTTGACCTGGTTCCCCTAGCAAAACTAGTTTTGATTAATGGAGTTTGGTTTCTTCTGTATAATACTGTTACAAGTATATTGAGATTAATCAGTTGCAAATACTGTATCATGTGGTTGAAGTGTAACTCGATAAATATGATGCATTTAATAATATTAAAATATTTCAAATTTTTTTTTCTTGCCCAGTGAACTATCTAGCCACTAGACCAACAAGTTGGGTAGACGTTTCATATAATATAGAAGTCCCATGGATGCAAAGAGGTATGGGGGGGGGGCCATTTCATTCCGTCAAGCGCTTCTGCACACACATACAGCGGCATGGACGAGTAACGCTACCAAAGATTGCGAAATGGGGGTCTCAAGTTTGCAAATTATGTATTGCAGTTGATTCAGTCAGCGCTGTATGTTCTGCAGTAGCACACAACACAATCATTGCATTACCTCATTTGCATACTTTCGGAGGTTTGTTGGGTATCCAGAAGAACTTTATTTTCATAATATAAAAAAATAAACATTCAACAATCACAAGAACATTTCTAAAAACAATTATGGAGGAGGTGGTCAATAGGCCAAAAAGGCCAGAATTGACCATCCCCAAAATGAAAACACGGTGGGAACAGAATAAAAAAACTTTCAAAATACAAGACTCTGATGCTCCAAACTATCCCAAAATTAGTCATATTTAGAAATAAGTGTTTTTTTTATATTGATTTTTCTAAAATGTTTTATCATGCTCGTTTTCAGGGTTCTGAAAGTGGCCTCTAACAGGGACGTGTTTTTGTGGTGAAAATTATCCCCAATGGGACCAACTTGCGTAAAATTAAATACGCTTGTTTGATACCAAGCGGTAGTGCATCTTATGCAGGTTGGCATCGGGGAATACTATCGTTCGTTCCGTGCGTGCAAGTCCAAAATCACAGTGGAATACTTCCTTTAACCGCTTGATAGTTTTTTTCATCATCCAGGTTGATCAGGCCTGTAACTCCCCCTGGGGACCCGTAAACCTCACAGTCATCTACGATGTGGCTAATGGTTTGTGGCTCTCACAATCGCAGTTTGGTGAAAGTTCACTCCCGATCTTGTGAAGAGTTCTTTTACGACCAACGCCAGTTCTAAGTCTGTTGAGTTTGACCCATACTTTCCTATCAATGTCACAACCTTTGGGCTTGCTAGATTGGGCTGTCCACAAACTGCTTTAGGTTCAAAGTCGAGGATGACCATTGGCTCATACATCTGTCATTGATCCAGGTTGATCGATAGGGATACTGTGATCGGCAGTGTCATGGATTGGGTAGCAAAGTGATTCCGTGGAATCCTCTGATCCTCAAAGGGTGTTGGTGGGGGATTAGGCTGCCAGGTTCATCACATTTCTTTGGCGAGCTTGATCGTCTGAGGTTCCTCCTAGGTTTGCAGGAGCGTATCCATACAGAATTGGAAAATATTCTACAGCGTCGCCAAAAGGCAACCACTAACAATCTCAGTGCATCATTCAGAACGACTCAATCTTGTGTGATGTACGCTGTGACTCCATTCTGGTGCAGCTTAATTCATCATTGGAGCATGCCAGGCAACAGCTGATGATGTAAGTGTCAAAGATGCACCCCATCCAGTTCCTGCAAATCCTTCGGGGAATACTATAGGATGTAAGTACAATTCCAAGACCTCATGGGGTTAACTTCAAATAACTATATTTTCAGTTATAAATGTTGTGTGGTAATACTTGGGGGGGGGGGGGGGGGTGTTGGGTGGGGGTTAAATGTGGTGTGTTTGGGGGTGGGGGTTCTTTCCATAATCAGATAGGCTATGTTTATTTTTACTCTGATATGTAGTCCGGGTGGAAGGTATGTGGGTACCACAGCCTCGAAGGGGGAAATGGAGTACAGACTTTTCTATCAATAGATTTTTTAGTTCTAGAACCTAACACAATCATCTTTGGAGGGTGTGCAAAATTTTGGTTAAGTGGCTATGTGAAATCCAAAATGCTAGCTCCTGTTAAAATCATTAAAACTCAATATTTTCTAATAGAGACGATGTGTGTCACAATCCTCATATTTTGGTTTTTTTTTTTTTTTAATGCACGCGAAATGGTTAGTACTGTGATCACTATATTGTCCATGAAAAAACATTTAATATGGTTGCCAAAAATCAAAAAGCGCCTGGAACCATTCAAGTGAGCTTAACTCTTCAATTAGACTATTTATTACATACAGAATACATCCAGAACACCTAAAACATGTCTGTATGTGTTCAAATCTGTTACATTGAACCGCTCTAAGCTTTCTTTTAAAACCTTTTATAATGCATTTTGAAACAATCCGGATGCGTCAAGTGTTCTGAACTTTAGCAAGTCTAGAAGAATGATTCACAGTCTATATGTATATGCCTTATTCCTATATTTAAGAGATCTAGTTTTGATCATTAAATCATACTTGCGACATTTCTGTGTTATTAGCATTCCTCAAACTTTAAGATGGCAAGCCCGTTACAGATGTTATAATTATTATAAAGGTGTCTAAATTAATATATAGATATGTATTTTGACATTGGACATCCGTATCTGACATTTTTGTTTTGTTGATATGCAAAATGTTATAAAGGTGTAGCCACAAAAACTTATTTACGGTCAATTTAATGATTTTGGGCTCATTGTTTCTGGGGCGGCCATAATTGGATTTGATGGTAATGTTATGATCAAATAACACCAAGATCCGTTCAGTAGATTCCTCGTGCTTTTAAAAACATGGATTATAGAAGCAGAGAGGTATGACCATTTTAATGATTTTGAGAGTGGTGATGCAACCATATTGGATTCTAGAAAATGCCACTGAACAAAATTTTGCACACCCTCCAAAATTATTGGTCTAAGTCAATAAACTAAAATCGATCAATAGAAAAAGTCATAACTCATTTTCCACCCCGGTTTCACACAGTGTTTTCTTCCACAGGTGGAAAAAACCGCGTTTTTTTCCCTTGGAAGAAACACGGTTTTCTTCCAGTTTTCTTCCACTGAAGACCTGAAAAAAATCATTTAAAAATTTCTATTTTAAAGCCAATGTCCTTAAACTTTTGTTTTATAATTATAAAATGAATGAAATACAGTGAAATATTCAAAATAACCATTCAGGACCCCCTACCTACTCCCATGCAAAATTGCATAATTAAACTCATAATTGATCACAATGCCTAATCTAAAAATTAATTGAATTAACTGATTAGACACTTTCACACCAGCAGGGTCAAGCAGAGACTCCTTGTTAAAGACTTGAACATCTTCAATTTCTTTAACAGATGTGTAGTCTCCCCTAACCCAGTTCTCCCCACAAAGCTACAAATGATATTAGTGTATTCACAATAAAATTTAAACAAAGAATTTTTTAAAATTTTATCTTTTTATGTTTGTGTTTTAAATTAAACAATTGGCATAAATATTTTAAAAAGCTTTTTCATTGTTGCCTTACAATTAACTGTGATAGTATAAATGTGCACATGGAAAGATTTGGAAAATGGGTTCAATTTCAGCTGATAATTTAATTGCAAGATTTTTCAAGATTAAAAAAAAAAAAACAATTTACTATTTTTTATACTTGCAAGGCATACTATAGTCGGATTTTCTTATTCCTGTCACGTTCATTAAAAGTTTGTGGGGCGTGTCGATGATTACATTCGTTCTGAGAGGTTGTATGCTTCACCCAATATAATACAATAGAATTTTGATGTCCAGATACCAATCAGATTAAGGCCATAATTTAAAATGTCCCTTTTCTCACGAAGCAAATATTACAAGTCAAATGCACTGAATAAATTCCAGACACCAAACTTGAACTCTTAAGCATTCACAAAGAAATGATTGAATAAGTATTCGTACTAACCCAAGTTCTTTTACGTCACTAGGAATATTAGAAAATCGATACGTTTACATTTATTCGTCTGTTCCAGGAATTTATTCAATTGGTCTCATCTTTATCGAGTACTTAGGTTTTGGTTCAGTCCATAACAAACTACAATATTTACGGCCCTAATCCGCACTCACCAGCCATTGATGTTCATGACACTTTATCCTTTCTTTGATTGACACCAACCAAGAATCGATATCGTGGCCCTCAGACTCTACTACACTATTCCATTGTATCTGTTATGAAGCCTTTATAAATTCGATACAAAAAGTTTCATGTACAATGGGTTAAGGCATCTTATTTGGTGTAAGTAGTGGATTGAGGAGATCTGACGCGGTGGAAGAAAGTCACGCCTAGATGGAGAAAGAATGAAGCTAAAGGTAAAGAAGGGATGCATCGGGGGAGTGTAGTGTTGTGTAAGTGGTGTGATTGGATATCGAGAGAGGGGATAGGGGAAAAAAGGAAGGAACGGTAGAAAAGATGTGATCGTGGGGATAGGGTTTGGGGCCAAGGGTGGCCCCCCGTTAGTCGGGATGAAGGTAGAAATAGTAAAGGATGGGGGGGAGCTGACATGCCGGCATACCCCGAATGGACTCTGATAGGATAATGAAATAAGGGAGAATAAGGAGAGAGGCAAGAAAAGGTGAGTTCTCGGTGCTTTTGACAAGTTTGAGCGATTTCAGCTGTTACTACGGCTTGTTAGTGTTTGATTCAAACACATCCCCTGCACATTAACTGGTACCATCGACAATATGCGTTTACTGACGTGACAGGAATAAAAAATCAGGACTATAACATGCTATGGAACTTGTAAAATTAATTTTGAAAAAAAAAAAAAAAAAAACAGATTGTAAAGTAACTTAAAGTAAGCTTGATGATTGAGTGCAAAGCGATGAATAACGTGTATTTAGTTTGTCGTTCATGATACAGTTCTTTATTTCTTCCAGTTTCTTCCAATTTCTTCCAGTTTCTTCGGAAGAAAACCCCTTTTTCCAGTTTCTTACCATTCTTCCGAAGAATAGGTTCTTCGGAAGTTTAAGAACCCTGTTTCCACCCGACGCCCATACTTCCTTCTATGTGTCTTTTAACATGACTGACAATCCGCGACCTTTATTTCTGAGCAGCTCAAATGCTCCAGCGCTTCTTGTTAATTGAAGGCTTATGTTTTTGTATGGACATGTGAGCCCCTTGTGTGTACCTAAATGAAATAGGAGAGTATTGACAGCAGCTCTTCTATTTTCATAAATGAAGGTCTGGACAAAATATAGGCATTTTGGTTTTATTTCATGAATTTAAATAAGTTTTGAACAGTCAAGTTTTTATAGTAATTTCCTTTTTAGCCAACCATTATGCCTAGTGGTAAATACCGGTATTTACACCTGGTATTTCCTGGGGTGGTGTAATATTAAAACGGCCAACCATTCTTTTTGGAACGAGCATAGATACACGAACCAAAAATCCACGGACCCGACCTTTTTGAAGTGGGGATGACAGGCCAGTGGATTTTCGAATGATCACACAGACTGGGACACCTGATGGAAAAAGGAACCTGGGCTTAACACTGACTAGAAACTACATCACAGTCAGTCAGTAAATAAAATACCAATGCGTGATATACAAGATTCTGTTTGAGGGATTCCAAGTGTTGAAAATATCAGATCTGAAAACATAATTTCTGCCCCCAAATTATGGTCGTTTGGCCCAAAAATTAATTGGTTTAAAATATGGGTCGACTGCATCTTCCA
>JAMKCH010055675.1:0-29391 GCA_023653785.1 Ophioderma brevispina | reverse complement strand
CGCGTACTAAAACCATTCGCGTGCAAGTCAAAATGTACGGCATGTTCTTTTCATAACGTACGCGGAAAAAAAAATTATTAACTCATAGACAAAACCAAGTAACGTAAGACAGAACCACGGAAAATTGTTATTCCAAAACCATGCGTACGTTATGCCAAACCATGCGTACGTTAAAAATGTCATAGACGTATAATAAGAAAATGTCCATACGTACGTTCTGTCAAGACAGCGTACGTTATGACGGCCCCACGCGTACGTGTTTGAAAGAACCATGCGTACGTTTTGACTTGCACACGTATAATTTTAGTACGCGTTTTGGCTGGAACGGCCAACCATACACATTTTGCCCATCTGTACATCCGTACCGTAGCCCAGAATGCATGAAAGGGAGGTAGTGTCGAGGCATGCATGGTAAGAGCCACCTCCCGACAGCGGCGGCTAGCTCAAGCACCGTCAATGCGATTTCTGTTGAACTGACAGTGGACCAAAAGAGGTTTAAAATTACTTTTTTTGAATAAATGGACTTCATAGTAGATGATTTGGATCCCAAAAAAGCATTTAGGGGAGAGCTATTTAACCTAGATTGCTAAATGTGATTAAACTTGATTCTAAAGTAATGGTAAACCCTATATTGTTGTAGGGACCCCCAGAATCGGATCAGCCGCAAAAGGCACTTGAAATAGCTGAAATATGGTTTAGACTGTACCCCAGTTTCGGCTCTGTCTACGGGTTTAGAGCGCACTGGTTAAAAGATTAATGTCCAGAATCGGGGCCTCTTTTAACTAAAAACTAGATTGACTTTTCGATTAATACCATCCCCGGACGGCCCTGCCAACCAACTTGTCCAACTTGCACAGGGCTCCTGGATTAACACTATGTAGTGAGTTGCCCGCCGAGACTGTACGAATATGTAGGGAAACTGTCATCCAGCAGTATCGATCACAAGTACGTGATGCATTACCTGTGCGCACCATTCTACGGTAATTTTGTGAATGCTAATCCGGCGGACCACAGATACGAACACCACAGGTGGTATCAATGGCACGAGACACGCGACAGAGGTATCAGTTTCGATTACGCAGACCCGCAGCTCCTTTATCCGAGTGCCCAAGTATGGAATAAAACCAGAGCAATAAAATAAAAGACGGGGAAGGAGAAGATAAGAAATCAGAAATGTCCTTGTATTCTTCCTCGTTTTTTGTTGTTTGGTGGTTGTAGTGGCGTAACCAGCGGGGCGGGGGGGGGGGGGGGGCGGCACGCAGGGGGGCGGCAGCCCCCCAACAGAAACCTGGTCACCTTCAGCCCCCCCAATGGAATGACTTTTGTTAAAGTGTCTATGGAGGATCCAAATTTGCCCCCTCAAAAAGGCCTGGCACTCCTTTCCTTTAGCCCCCCCCCCCCCATTTGCAAAGGTCTGGTACGCCACTGGTTGGTTGGTTGTAGGATTTTCCTTAGAGGATGGGATGCTCATTCTGAAAAATAAATAGGGCCTACTCATGCATTCTGCAGGTGCCACACAATCACAAGCTCTCCATTTATTTTACAAAGCCCAGTGGTGTCCATTTCTTACAGAAAACATGAATTATTCCCAGCGCTATACAGTGTCTGAGGAAATCTTCCCCAATTCATCTCAATTTCAAGTTACAGCTAGCGTGTCCATCAAACTGACCGTAAATCTCAGTGTGAACACGGTAATTAAAAATGTTAGTTAAAAAGGGGCAGTAGTAAATTAATATACTTTATGTTTCCTAAAAAGTAAAGGTCAATCCACATAAAACCCGATGTTTCTTTGATTTCACATGCCATTATTCCCTATCATTTTATGTGAACATGATGTTTCTATACGTTTTGCTTTTATTTTGTGATTTTATTTCATTTTTACTATTTAAAATAACAAAACGAGTTGGAACTCAATAATCCAAAATAAAACGAAATTATCCCAAGCATTTGCAGCGAAAGGCTGCTTGTTTCAAAATGAATAATGAATAAAAAAAGAGAAAGCCCTGTCCCTCCTGTACCCCAAACCACAGGCCCGACGCAGGGGTGGGGGGCCACTTTCTGCTGATTTTTTAAATAAAAAAAGATCCATAATTTATAGAAATTCTGATTAGAAAACTCAACTTTTGGGTTGATACGAGTGATGAGATGTTCACAAAGATAAAAAAAGGAGAGTTTTTATCCAAACCATGCGTACGTGTATCCAAAACATGCGTACGTTTAAAAATGTCATAGAACGTTAATATGAAATGTCCCATACGTAACTTCTGTCAAGAACCATGCTTACGTTATGACGGACCCACGCTTACGTTTTGAAAGAACCCTGCGTACGTTTTGACTTGCACGCGTATGGTTTGGTACACTGCGTTTTGGCGGGAACGGCCACCCATAACCATTTGTCCCTCACAAGAAAATTACATGCGACCGCCCCCCAGAATGCCATGAAATGGAGGTAGTGTCCGAGGCATGGTAAGAGCCCTCCCGACAGGCGGCCGGCTAGCTTCAATCACAATCCCTTCAAATGCCGATTCTGTTGAAATTTGGGTACCAAAACTGCAGTTAAAATTACTTTTTTTGAATAAATTGGGACTGCCTAGATAGATGATTTTTGGATCCAAAACGCATGAAGGGGGAGATATTTACCTAATCTAAGATAAACTTGATTCTAAGTTGTAACCCTATAATTTGTTGAGGGACCCCAAAAGATCGCCCCGCAAAATTCAATGACCTGCTTGAAAATAATGTAGACTGGACACACCGCCAGTCTCTGCTCGTCTCTGGTTTATAGTCGCACTTGGTTAAAAGATAATTGACCAGACTCGGGGCTAAACTAAAACCATAGTATTGACTTTTCAGCTTAATACCAACCCCCGGCATAGCCCTGCCAACCAACTTGTCCAAATTGCACCGGGCTCCTGGAATTAACACTAGATAGTGATAGCCTCGCCGAACTGTACGAATCTGTGGGAAACTGGTCTCCAGCAGTATCGATTCACAGTACGTGACTGCATTACCTTGCGCACATCACGGTTAATTTTGCAATGCTAATCCCAGGGACCACAGTACGCACACACAGGAATGTTATCAATGGCACGCGACCTAGGTATCAGTTATCGATTACGCGACCGCACTCCTTTATCAGAGTGCGCAAGTATGGAAAATAAACAATAGCAATAAACTAAAAGACGGGGAAGGAGACGCTAAGAAATCAGAAATTGTCCTTGTGATTTCTTCCTCGTTTTTTGTTTGTTTTGTTGGTTGTCGTGGCGTAACAGCGGGGGGGCGGGGGGGCGGTTTGGCGGGCTCAGGGGTGATGAACGCAATCCCCCCACATACACCCTTTTTCCCGCCTCCCTCCAGAACACCTTTTTCACACCCTTACATCCCCCCCCCCCCCTTCATCACCGTGCCTTTCCCCCTCCCCCAATGGAACTGAAGAAACTCTATTGAACTGACTTTTTGTACAGTTTCTATGGAAAAGGACCCCCCATTTGAACTTTTTGGCCCCCTCAAAAAAAAAAGGCCTTGTGTGGCCAGCCTCCTTTAAGTTAATTAACGTTACGACTTAGCGCTTAAGTTATTTAGCGTAACAGAGAGTTATCTAGAACAAACGTTTTATTAGGTTAAGCCCCCCCCCCCCCCCTCGAGGGCAATCGCCCCTAGCCCTCGCGAACCCCCCACAGGACCACCCCATTTCAAAGGCTGGTTACGCACAGGGTGGTTGGTTGTAGTATTTTCCTAATTGAGGATGGGCTGATCATATCTGAAAATACATAGTAGGGCCTACTCATTCATACTGCAGGTTCCCCAACATGCACAAGCTCTCCAATTTATTTACCAAAGGCCCAGTGGTGTCCTTCCTTACAGAAAACATAATATTTCCCAGCGCTATAAAAAACAGCTTTCCTGACGAAATCTTCCCCCAATTCCATCGCATTTCCAGTGTTACACGGACAGCTAGCCGTGTCCCATCCAACTGACCCGTAAAAATCACCCTTGTGAACAGGTAATTTAAAAGTGTATGTTCAAACCGGGTCAGCTGCGTAAAATTATCGATACTTGTATTTTTCCTAAAAGTAAAGGTCATTCCACATATAACCCGATTTTTCTTCTTTTGTTTCCATGCCATTTCCATCCTTCCCTATCCCACTTTATGTGAACCTTGATGGTTCTATCGTTTGCTTTTTACTTTTGTATTTCTTTTTCTTTTTACACTATTTTACAATAACCAAACTTGGAACTCACTAATCCAAATAACGAAATTATTCCCAAGCATTTGAAGCGAATAGGCTGCTTGTTTGTCAAATGAATAAAATGCATAAAAAGAGAAGCCCTGTCCCTCCTGTACCCCAACCACAGGCCCTACGCATGGGTGGGGGTCCACTTTCTCTGCTGATTTTTTTTAAATAAAAATATCCATAATTATAAGAAATTCTGACTACACTCCACTTTGGGTGATGAGATTTTCACAAAGTTAAAAAAGGAGCGTTTTTAGATCAACTCTTCCCCTCCCTGATCTCTCCCTAATCAAAAACATTACGATTAACATACTCCTTCAAATGCAAGAGAGTGTGAGGACAAGAGATAATGTTTCTCCTGAAACTTTTGCACACTATTATCCTAGAACAGAGACTCGTTGTCCTCAGAGCTCTTTATTTCTCTTTTACATTTGTCTTCTTTTTCTTTTTATCATTTTTTCCTGTCTCGTCCCCTATGCCCAGGCTCGAGAAAGCTGAGCATTGGTGTAATTCGCACCCGATCCCCAAAAAAGGGGAAGGCGAGACGGTCCCAATTTCCTGATTTTTCGATTAAAGGTTACAGATTTGAGAAAATTCAGGAAAAAAGTTGACTCTTTTGGGTATCGATGAGTTCAAAAGTCCCGCGGGTTAGATCGACTTTAACGGGAAATATGTGCAAGCGGATTTCTTTCCCAAAGGTTAACACTTTTCAAAGTCCCTAACCCCGCCAAAATCCGTATAATGACCTACTTTCCCTTTTTCTTAAATCCTTCGTACCACCCTTTCCTTAGCTTGTGTAAGCAGGATTAATGGCTTGGTCACCGCTGCGCCTGGTACAAACCGTCGCCTCAGTGGAAATTCTCCCCCTTCACCCCCTCCACCGGGTGTCAGAGTCCTTTCTTCTAAGGTTCCCTTTACCGAAAATGGTACCAACAGTGCATCTCCACCATGTGTGACCTTCGACCTATGGTGGTGACCTTTGACATATGACCTACAGACTGTCCTGGCCCATGTCATTAGGTTCTACGTAAATTGCCTTCGATGACCTTTGACCTTTTGGGTCAACGCTAAAAACCCTATATAACAAACGTCCAGCTGTTCTCCCCCTACCATTCATGCTAAATTTTTGCAGTATCGTTGTCACACAACACACCCCATATTTTTTTAATTTCACCCAAATCCCCATATTTGGTTAATGTTCCCTGTCAAACCCGAACCCCTATTTTGGGAAAAAACACCAACCAGACCTCTATTTTTAGAACATTTGTAAACAATCAATATCCAGAGACTCATTTTGGGAAAAATTTGCCATATTGGTTACTCTCGGAAAACCCTTATTTGGCTATTTTTTGGCTATATCTTACCCAAAGGCCCTATCTTTTTTCTGTCACCGGATGCCCCTGGGCTTGGAACACGAACCTAAACATACACCCATATTCATTTCCTCATATGTGAAATACATCCCCCCCCCCTTATATAGCCATATGTCAAAGTATAACGAATAGCCGGACAGACAGACATCAGATCTGTTTTAAGTAGTATAGATATCTAGGATTTGCGATACTAGCAATTTAATATTGTCCTTCACAAGCTTCATTTAAGATGCATGAGGCGCAGGTTTATTGGCAATGCAAATAAAATTTAAATGGAGATCTTTATTCATCGTGAGTGACAACTATCAAAATAAAAATGATTTTGTACCGTATAAGTAATATGAGGCGCCCATAAATCCGGATATTTTGGACTGAATAATAATATAATACATCCCACTACTTATAGTTGATTAGATTTTCAATAAAAATGCATCATCATAAAAGTCAAATAAAACAAATAAACCGAGAAATCGTTTACTTGAGAGCCCGAACACCTCCCTGAAGCCTCCCAAACAACAATTGCGCGTGCGACAACCCCAAAGAAGTTTTCAACAGCCGCTCATTCCCAGGCCCTTTTAACTCCTTCCTGCGCAAAAATAAGCCGTCGCACTGATTGGGGTGGCTAATTGTCTCTTACGCACATACGCACGTCGAGAGACATGCGAGTATACCAGAACCATTTGTTTTACTACTGTTTGTGGCGGAGTACTTCCCCCAACCTCGGGGGAGATCGGAGACGTTTTCCCTACAGCTTCGGAGGGTCCACGGATGATGGGCTGAAGAGTCTAGTGTAAATTTCAGTCGCTTAGTGTTTTCAATCAACCGTGGACCCGAGGCGTGTCTAGAAATATGGCTATCCCTTTTTAGTTTGGGGTCCACGATCATATTTAGGGAAGAAAAATTACTTTTCCATCTCTTTAAGCTAAATTTGAGTAACTTAAACTGCATAATAGATGATTTGGATCCAAAACCCCTTAGGGAGCATATTTCACCTGGATGCTGAAGATTAAACATTGATGCTTCACACTATAAAATAGTAATAACCCATACAATATGATCGTGGACCCCAAAGTACAGGATCGCCTGAAATACGCTTCTTTATTTCCCTACAAATAGTCAGAAATCCCTGTGTGTGCGGGCAAATAGCGGTTCGAAAATCGTGACTTTTACCTAAATGTAGTATATGAAACTGCTCATTTTGATAACGGGTGCAACGAATCATTCATCTCCTGCTGGATGGTTTTCGTACGGGCATATTTTGTATGCAGAGTTCATAATGAAAGGACGTTAAATTCTGCCGACCCGCGATATTTCTGGAAAAAAAATTTTTTTTTTTGGGTGGGTAGTTTTTGTCCCACAACTGAGCGAGTGCTAACCAGTGCTGGTGCCGAGTCTTTTCAACTCAGTCGAGGAATAACACGGATAGAACGGAACGACCCAAGTTGGGCAATCGTGCTCAGCAGGCTTGGCTAAACCTAACACGGGGGATCCGTCTGCTCATTCAGTCCCGGTAAGGGTATTTATAGCCGGCTGACTATGTTTTTCAGTTTGTAGACTTAATGACCCATCTTTTTCACATTCTTTCGGGACAATTGGAATATTAATTCTTACAGAACAATATAGACAGAGTTGATCTTAAAAAGGAATTTTATATGGGAATAACAAGCCATTTTTGGAAAAAAAAGATTTGATGACGTCCACGGCATTGATTGGTTATTATTTTTGCTTCGGGGGACCCATTCAGGTACAACATGACGTACGTATCCCTACATTGGACAAAAACAACCGATTATTATCCCGTCATCGTACGTCGGTTTTTGAATCAGTAGGGACAAGGTCAAATTTTGTACTGTTTTTAGATCATAATAAACGGTGTCTTTTGGAAAAAATAATAGCACTTTGGGCAGAGGGTCATGTACAGACCCTTGGATTTCACATATGCGGATTTATGTATATCGGTCGCCCCCGAAGAGCAAACTGATATCTGATAACCTGACACGTTACCGGTACACCTGACCCGTGACACCAAACCATTCATCTCGTACGTTTAACTACATACGGCAAAGCACAATCATTCCTGTATCTTCTGTTGTCCACAGCTTAATAATCGATCAAGATGTTAAAACTATACATGTGGTCATTGTAACAGGGGTGAGGGGTCGGACACGATCTGCTCGATTTGGGCATTGGGGATTTCAAACGGTAATTTTGTGAACTGCTACTGCATTTACTATGGCGTCTCGGTCCCAGTGACATTAAAATCCCTCTCTAAACCTTTGTTTCAACCGATACTAGTAATAATCATGATAATTAAAAAAAATTATGAAGTTCACATCAATCCTGCTTCTGTTAAATTACCTGTGCACACTCAAACCTCCAAAACTTCCCCTGCACAGGTAATCTCTATTAAACATAATACCCTTGAACATAAGCGGCCATGGCTACAGAGCTATTGCGCTCTGTAGCCATGCGCACCGATACACCTCTAATATCAAAACAAGCACCTATTAGAATTATTCTACAGAACACCCCAAAACCATTGCACTCCTGGATCATAGATGGATGCGTACTGCACACTGATCTGCATGAATCTGTAGCTTATAGTTCGTCAGTCGTGCGTGACGCTATTCCCGGTTTGACGTCATAGGGCGCCGACCTGTGAGGGCGAAAGCACGTAGGGAGTTGAAACCGAAAGCTCCATGGTGATTTTTGGCGGCATGGCGGTAGCGACCTGTGCGTCGAACAAATTGTTTGGGATTCAAATACGCAACATATTGCGTGTGCCCCCCCCCCCCTCGGATAGTTAAGGCGTGCTGCGTTAGCGATCAGGAACTGCGCACTACGCTCTAGTCGTGTCAACGCGCTACGTGACTTTTTGCAGTGTTGATGATCACTTTGAGTGCCGTCGTTGTTTTTTTTTTGGGGGGTGGGGTTATTCGGCCATTTTGGCCGAATAGGCCTGTCTGTTTAGACTAATGTCAGTAATGTCTAAAATCCAGAAATTGGTGTGCCCTTGGGTGTAGGAAAAAAATAGAACAAACTTATAGGCCCCTAAGCCTAGGCTTAGAATCATGATACTGAAAGCTGCCGGTGCCAAACAGCCATTACCAATGACTTTGGATGTCTCAGATAAGAAGGCCGATACATCTTAAGAAAAAATACTGCTTTAGAACCTTTTTTGGCCTCTATATGGAACCTTCAAGAATGGAACCCTCAAAAATGGTTCTTAAAAATCTGATAACCCAAAAAAAGGGGGGTTTTTTTTTTCCTCAATAACAGAACCATAAAAGGTGCTAGCAGTTAAAGAACTATGGTTCGTTGAAGAACCTAAAAGGGTTCCATCGAGAGACAAGAGTAGACCTCTTTCGCACCTTTTTCTTAGAGTGTATAGGTATAAAATAGGAATACGACATAATACTGGATTTTCCGAGGAGGAGTTCTGATAAAAAAAACTAAAGGGATGCTGGAACACAGAGAAGGAGGGGTTCATTAGAAAAGAGGGAAAAGATAACTGTTGATAACTGTGTTTGTGGATGTAAAAATTACGGAAACTTTGGGAGGAATTATGGGTGAGTGAGAAATAGAGGAAGACAAGAGAGGAGAGATAGCTTAGAAGACGTATGTTGGGAGAAGGGCCTTGGAGTTACGTTGAGAGATTAATCATGTACTGAAAAAAAAAAACGAAGCAATTAGGCCTAACCTTAAAATCGGAAAGTTACCGGTGCGACTGATCTTGACACTATAGGTAGAAAATAGGATACGGTGTACTGGAGTTTGAGAAGGAGTTGTGATACAATGAATGCGGAATGTAGACTTTGAGGCCTACTAAACCAATTTAGACATAAGGGGTATATATGAAAATTAGGGGAGAGAAAATAATAATATCGCCTAATATACATAACAACAACAAAAGACAACAAAATTAGTAGGCCCTATACGCTGCAGGATTTCATTGTTCATGAGAGCTATCCTTTATAGATTTTCATGTTTGAGAATTTTTTGTTGTTGTTCCTGTTGATGTGTCGTCTTTGTCTGTTTTGTGGATTGGTTTGTGATGTGCGTGTTGTTGTTTTTCTTCGCTGCATTTTGTATATCTAGTCACTGTTGTCGGTGTCTGGGGGTGCATTTGGTATGTTTTTCTTACCACCAGACCCCAAGTAGGCCTCCAGGGAATAAAAAATACAGAAAGAAAAAAAAAGGCACTCAAAGCAGGTCTATGTGCATGGAGCGCCCGTGGGACATTTTATTCAGTGATGGACGCACATGTATAAAAACGACACACTGCGCAGTACGCATACAAGCTTAACGGGGCGCACAGAGTGGAGCATTGCGCACCATTTTTGTTATTGGTCAAGTTCATGCATTAACGCCTGTGGATGCGTTGTTGTTGCTAAGGATAAATGGCTTCATGGATACACTGTTGTACGCATCTACGTTGTATCTAATCTGTGGTTGGACGTCATGGTGTGAACGTTTCGTTTATTGCATACATAATGATGTGTTTCGAAAATGGTGGCGCTTATCACCATAGATGGATTGGAAAGGAAATTGTCTATGGCATTTGTACACGATTTCACCCGCTGTGTAGGCTTTTGTGCCTTATATGATTATACACAAATGTATTTTAGGGAAGTAAAATGATTATATTTTTGAATTACTTTCAAGTTGGATATGTAACTCCATAAGTGGTTAATAGAGGCAACTAACTAGTGGGGGCTTTAGGATTTATATTTTTTCTAGATTATGTTACTGCTAGAGAATTTGAGGTTATAGATAAATATTTGTGGGACATTGAAGGTTTAACTAAATAAAAAACTGAATAAAAAATCTTAAAGAGAAACTGCTTTAATTATATCCGATAAAATAATATTTAAAAAGGTTGTGAATGTTGATAAATTTATAGGATGTGTTAATTTAGAATTAAATATTTCTTTAGATTTGTTTGAATAAATATGAATTAAATATTAATTCATTATTAAATGCTATTAAAGGTTAGTTTTGTTTTTGTTAAAAACCCAAAATTTAAAAAAAAAAAAAAAAAATGGGGAGGATGATTTACATAGAGATTTTATGTATATAGGATGAAGTTATGGTAGTTGAAGTTTTTATGATTAAGAGGATTTTGATATTTAATGTTGATTATTTATTGGAAATACTGTTAGTGCAATGAGTAAAAGACCCTTTGGTCAGGTTTTGCAAATAAGCTTAGGGTCAAAAATTGTATGATCTTATTATTATAGGAATGTACTACAGTAGCTGTAATGCGATTTTATATATTCCTGGGATATTATATTCTTATTTATCCTTTTTTGGTTATTAAGTCAGGGATGCGCATGCGCGGTTCGCAGTATAGTTCATCGTTGGGTCGGCCCGTCGACCTATCTTGTAGCTTGTGTTGAGGGAACTTGTTAGATGTACACGCATATCTCATACACCACCCACATTCACATTTACCAACACATACACACCCTCACACAACACACCCAAACCACCCACTAATACTTACACCCCACAAATACAGGCCCTATCCTAACCTCAACACACCCACACAGAAAAACAACTAAGAAGAAAACAACAACAAACAAAAGAAGAAAGAAATAAAAAAAAAGGAAAAACAAAGTAAGAGGGAAAAAAAAAAAACATAAAAAAAAGCAGAATGTACAAACAAACAAAAAAGACAACAAGAATAAAAACAAAAAACAAAAAAAGAAAAACAAGAAGAACGGTCAAAAAAACCACAAATGACACACCCGCATAGAAAAAAACCAAAACCAAACACTAAAAACCATAATAACTTCACACACCCACAACAATAAACACGTCTCAAATTAAAAAACCCACACATACACACACTCAATAAATCCACACACCCACAACAAAACCTATACTTACAAACACACACCCAGACACACCATCATACATCCACACACTCCACACAGACAAACCCTCATACTTTCACACACCCACACATACAACACCCTCGTACTTCAACACAACCACACATACATTACACCCATGAATCACAACACCCACACATCACACCCTCATACTTTCACACACCCACCAATACACACCCTCATTACACCCACACGTGCACACTTACACCACTCTTACATGCACACCCTTATAACAATTCATCACACATGCCCACCACCCTTTCACATTAGTGTCGGTGATCCAATTATGTAGAAATAGTTCGTTATAGGAGGTTAGGAAGTTTGTTAGGTTGAGTGAGCGTGGAAGAGTGTCGCGATCGATCAGTCTCGCAGTAGTATGGTGGATATGGCACGTGCAGATGTTCGAACTGGTAAGGAATGGTAAGGAATATGAATGGGTTATTTACACCACTCTCATGTATAAAAAATATTAAATGGTCCCCTTATGTTATTATGGAAAACACGACCCACGCGTGTCGCGAGTATGGTTACAGAGAAGCGCCATTACACCGAGGCATTGAGAGGTGGTCGTGCCTGTAGATGGCGTACTCACCGGGCATGGAAAATGGTCGTGCCCAGAGACAGTCAGTTAGCAGCCCCATACACCGAGGCATTGAGGTTGGTCGTGCCTATAGATAGCGCCACTCGCCGGCATTGAAAATGGTCGGGCCCAGAGACAGCAGCGCCATACACCGAGCATTGAGGGTGGTCGTGCATATAGATAGTAGCGTCACTCGATGTGCATTGAAAATCGGTCGTGCCAAGACGCAAGCGCATACAACGAGGACATTGAAAATGTCGTGCCTATAGATAGCGCCACTCGCCGGGCATTAAAATGGTCGTGCCCAGAGACAGCAGCGCAATTACACCGAGGCATTGCAAAATGGTCGTGCCTATTACGATAGCGTCACTCGACGGGCATTGAAAATGGTCGTGCCCAGGACAGCAGCGCCATCACCGAGGCATTGAAAATGGTCGTGCCTTATAGAACACTAGCCGTCACTCGTCGGGCATTGAAAATGGTCGTGCCCAGAGACGGCAGCGCCGTACACCAAGGCAGTAAAATGGTTCGTGCCCATAGATAGCGTCACTCGCTGGCATTGAAAATTGGGTTCGGCCCAGAGAAGCGCGCCATAACCGCGGCGTTGAGGATGGTCGTGCCTAGGGATAGCGTCATTCGCCGGGCATTGAAAATGGTCGTGCCCAGAGACGGCAGCGCCTAAACCGAGCATTGAGGGTGGTCGTGCATATAGATAGAGTAACCTCGCGGCCGGGCCTTGGAAAAATGGGTGTTGCCCAGAGCCAGCAGCTGCCATTACAACCGAGGCATTGCGGGATGGTCGCTGACTAGAGATAGCGCGTCACACGCGGGGCATTGAGGGTGGTCGTGTGCCCAGGACAGCGCGCAATAGCCGTGCAGTGAGGGTGGTCGTGCCTAAAGATAGCTGAAAGAAATTGCACGGCCGCGCCGAGGCATTGAGGTGGTCGTGCCCAGATATAGCAGCGTTATATAACAGGACAATTGTTAGTGGTCGTCCACAAATAGCGTCGTTGTGTACTGGGATACCAGTGCGCGAAAGGGAAGTCATAGGTTGTTTTCCTGGTCAAGTGTCCGATGATATGTCCTTAATTTTGAATTATATAGAGTGTGTATATATGTCTTTTGTGGTATTGTACTGGTAGGGATTGCCAGATAATGCCTTTGCCACTATATGCTAATCACGACATGCTCCCCAGCGGGTAGCACGGGAGCTCTGTGCAAAATCTTCCAGAATGTAAAAAAAACATTAGTCATTTTTCTGGGCCCCTTGGGCTAGGTATTGTATCGATATTGTATTGATGCATGATAATGATGAATAGATTATTAATGCTATCACGACATGCTTCCCAGCGGGTTTTAGCGCGGGGAGATCTGTGCAAATTTTATAGGGCAAAGGACCTTAGTAGTTTTGGGGTCCTGTGTTGGGCCTTAGTGTTACATGAGAGTGGAATAAAGTTATAAAACAAAAAGGGAAAGAATTGTAGTGGTAAATAGGGATAAAATCAAAACTAAGTACGGCAGACAGAGTACTTGATGTTTTCATTCCAACTTCAGGTACATTCTGTAGGGAAGAGCGATTCCAACTTCAGGTACATTCTGTAGGGAAAAGAGTGGATTTCCAACTCAGGACATTCCGTAGGGAGATTGATTCCAATTTCAGGTACATTCCGTAGGGAAGGCCCTTTCCAACTCAGGTACATTCCGTAGGAGGCCCGTTCCAATATCAGGTACATTCCGTAGGGAAGCCCCATTCCAACTTCCAGGTACATTCTGTGGGGAAGGGATCCAACTTGAGGTACATTCTGTAGGGGAGAGTGATTCCAACTCGGGACAAACACGTAGGGAAAAAGATTGATTTCAACTTCAGGTACACCCGTAACAATGCCGTAGGGAAGGGTGATTCCAACGTCAGGGAAAATTCTGTGGGGAAGGATTCAAACTCAGTTAAATCCGTAGGGAAGGTAGTTTCCGACTTCAGGCCCATTCCGATTCCAACCTCTGTTGCTAACCTTTACAGATTATTAAGTGTTATCTACCAGTTGAAACTCCTGACATTGTGATTGAGAAAGGGGTTTTTAAAAAGTTTAGTTGTGAAAGGACAAATATATGGGGGGTACTGATATATAGGATTTAAATAATAGATTTAACCTTGTTGAATAAAGATGAAGCCTCCTCCTTGTGCAGCTTTCAGAGTTAGGTGTGAGGAGTTTCACCTGGCCCACCGTACCCACAAATAATAGTAAAAAAGTATTAGATCTCCATCCGCGAGGCCCCGTTCCCGCTAAAACGATTTTGATTTAAAAAAATGGTGTGCCTTTTGGTGGGGCTCATAGATTAAAAATAGGAATAGTTTTGAGTGTCTCAAATGCTGCTGAACGGAAGTAGGGGAAACAAGGTCAAGCCAGTTGTGAATGCAATGGAGTGACCTTCTGGCCCCCTACATCGGTAACTAAGTATTTTAGACCGCTGGGGGTACAAATTCAGTTGTGATTGTGACTGGTTCATTGATACAAATAGGAAAAATTAACCTAAACATATCAGCAAAATAAGTGTGTATTTTTTTGAGAAAGTAGCTATTATCCAAGTAAATGAGCACATAAGGGGAAAGATAAACATTGTACTGAAACTACGTTGCTCAACGTAAAGAATTATCACCAAAGCCCTCGATGATAAAAAAGCTGTTTTCTTAATTATTAGTTAAGTCAAAATCCTCAAATCCAGAGACAGCAGCGCCATACGCCGAGGCATTGAGGGTGGTCGTGCCTAAAGATAGCAGAATTGCACGCCGGGCATTGAGGGTGGTCGTGCCCAGATATAGCAGCGTTGTATAACAGGACACTGATTGTAGTGGTGTCCACAAATAGCGTCGTTGTGTACTGGGATACCAGTGCACGAAGGGTAAGTCATAGGTTGGGTCAAGTGTTTCCATTATATAATGTCCCTTAATTTTTAATTATACAGGGTGAGTCAAAAAGATTTACACTCGATTTCAGAAAAGTATTAAAAATACTTAACAAGCTTAGAAATTGAATTTGATACATGAAAACAATAGCTTATTACATCCACTGTCATTGGTAAAAAAATCAAAGGTTTACCTTTTCGTATAATGTAGATATTGTAAATTAACGGAAACCCGCCAAAAAACTATATTGACCACGGTTGTACAATTCTACACGTCCACAACAGCAAAGCCATTAAGTTACGCCTACTGACGTCTAAATGCTTAATAACCTTTGCTTTTTTTCTGAAGTAACCATAACCAAATCCGTACCAGCCTTTGTTGATAATATTTCTTAACAATTATTAGTCAATGACAGTAGCGTAACAGGGGTAGGGGAGGGGGCGCGTTGTCCGGGACAACTTGTCCCCTCCCCCATGGGTCTGCCAAGGAAATAAGCTTAAGCTACCGGTTAAAGCAGGAAAGTGGGAAAAGGACAAGCAGAAAGGGAGTAAAGAAAAGAGAGGGAAGGGAGAGTAAAGGATTAAGCGGAAAGACAGATAGACATTGAATGTGTGTTATGTTCAAATATCAATTTCCCAAAGTAGCCCCCCACCCCATCAGATTACGAAGACGTCTGTGAAAAATGTGGGTCAACCGGTTGTATTGCATAGGATTACCTATACATATTTGCATTCAAAGTTTCCACGAAAAGATACGTGAACAATTTCGAACATTCATTGAAATAATGCTTCAAAGTTTGGGTGGAGGATTCCATAAGTTTGTTATTGTTATCAGAATAATGAAAGAGTTGACATCTTTGATATTTGAAGGTTTACACAGAGGTATCAAAGCAAACAAAAGATGTCATGATGTACTTGTTTCTTTGGCCATATTCCATAACATGCTACAGTGATTCCGTGGACAGAGTGAAAAATGGGTACCTATCTTTAAGATAGCATAGCTTCTCAATGCAAGGTTCAAAAATCAAAATTCAAAATTTCTCTAGTAGGGGAAATAATCTTCTTTTGTATGTGAGAGTCAATATCTTCAGTAGAGTTTCCACTGCTGTAGAAAAATTTAAACAAAACGAGTGTAAATCTTTTTGACTCACCCTGTATACATGTGTATGTGCGATGTTTGTCTCTTGTCAACATCTTGACAAAAAAGGTGAACCCTAACCAGACCGCAGCCCGAATTTAATGAGACTCTTGGTAGATAGTGATGGTCACAAGTATTACATATGAAAAGTGTTGATGGTAAACATGCATTTTAATGAGCTCATTTGCATATTTGTTCTGATTGGCGGCCTTCAGATATCTTTTTTTTTTTTTTTTTTTTTTTGTGCCTAGAGATAGCAGCGTCACACGCGGGGCATTGAGGGTGGTCGTGCCCAGAGACAGCAGCGCCATACGCCGAGGCATTGAGGGTGGTCGTGCCTAAAGATAGCAGAATTGCATGCCGCGCCGGGCATTGAGGGTGGTCTTGCCCAGATATAGCAGCGTTATATAACAGGACACTGATTGTAGTGGTGTCCACAAATAGCGTCGTTGTGTACTGGGATACCAGTGCACGAAGGGTAAGTCATAGGTTGGGTCAAGTGTTTCCATTATATAATGTCCCTTAATTTTTAATTATATAGATTGTGTATATGTCTTGTGTAATGGTAGTGATGCATGATAATGCTTTGCCATTATCATGCTAATCACGACATGCTCCCCAGCGGGTAGCGCGGGAGCTCTGTGCAAAATCTTCCAGAATGTAAAAACTTAGTCATTTTTCTAGCCCCTTGGGCCTAGGTATTGTATGTGTTTCGTATTGATGCATGATAATGTGAATAGATTATTCATGCTATCACGACATGCTCCCCAGCGGGTAGCGCGGGAGCTCTGTGCAAATTTTTCTAGGGCTAAAGGAACTTAGTAGTTTTGGGGTCCTGTGTTGGGCCTAGTGTTACATGAGAGTGTTATAAAGGTTATAACAAAAAGGGAAAGAATTGTAGTAGTAATAGGGATAAATCAAAACTAGTACTGGCAGAGTATTTTGTGTGTTCATTCCAACTTCAGGTACATTCTGTAGGGAAGAGTGATTCCAACTTCAGGTACATTCTGTAGGGAAGAGTGATTCCAACTTCAGGTACATTCCGTAGGGAAGATTGATTCCAACTTCAGGTACATTCCGTAGGGAAGATTGATTCCAACTTCAGGTACATTCCGTAGGGAAGGCCCATTCCAACTTCAGGTACATTCCGTAGGGAAGGCCCGTTCCAACATCAGGTACATTCCGTAGGGAAGCCCCATTCCAACTTCAGGTACATTCTGTGGGGAAGGGATTCCAACTTCAGGTACAACCCGTAGGGAAGGTTGATTCAACTTCAGGTACAACCCGTAGGGAAGGTTGATTCCAACTTCAGGTACATTCTGTGGGGAAGGGATTCAAACTTCAGGTACATTCCGTAGGGAAGGTAGTTTCCGACTTCAGGCCCATTCCGATTCCAACCTCTGTGCTAACCTTTCCAAGATATTAAAGTGTTATCTACCAGTTGAAACTCCTGACATTGTGTATTGAGAAAGGGGTTTAAAAGTTGTAGTTGTGAAGACAAATATTGTGTGATATGGGGTACTGATATATAGTAATAAATAATAGATTGAACCTTGAATAAGATTGAAGCCGCCTCCTTGTGCATGCTTTCAGACGTTAGAGTGTGAGGAGTTTCGACTTCCCACCGTACCCACAATAATAGTAAAAAGTATAGATCTCCATCCGCCGAGGCCCCGTCCCGCTACACTCCGATTTTGATTTAAAAAAATGGTGCCAATTTTTGGTGGGGCTCATAGGATTAAAATAAGGAATAGTTTTGAGTGTCTCAAATGCTTGCTTAACGAAGTAGGGGGAAACAAGGTCAAGCCCCATTGAATGCAATGGACGTTGAACTTCTGTGCCCCCTACATCGGTAACTAAGTATTTTAGACCGCTGGGGGTACAAATTCAGTTGTGATTGTGACTGGTTCATTGATACAAATAGGAAAAATTAACCTTAACAAGAATGAGAAAATTGAATTTGATACCTGAAAAACAATAGCTGATTAACATCAATGTCATTGGTAAAAAAAGATCAAAGGTTTACCTTTTCTATAGATGGTAGATATTTGTAAATTAAACGGAAACCCGCCAAGAAAAAACTATATTGACCACGCGGTTGTACAATTCTACAGTCAATCAACAGCACAAAGCCATTAAGTACGCTACTGAAGTCTAAATGCTAATAACCTTTGCTTTTTTTCTGAAGTAACCATAACCAAATCCGTACCAGACTTTGCTTGATGTAATATCTTAACCTATTATTAGCAAGGACAGCTAGGAAAGGGGATTGGGGAGGGGGGCGCGTTGTCGCGGACAAACTGTCCCCTCCCCATGGGTACTGACAAAGGAAATAAGCTGAAGCACCGTGGTGTTTCCAAGGCAGGAAAGTGGGAAAAGGACAAGCAGAAAATTGAAAGGGAGTAAAGAAAAGAGAAGGAAAGGGAGAGTAAAGGATTGTTAAAGCGGAAAAGACAGAAGACATGAATTGGTGTTATTGTCAAAATATCCAATTTCCCAAAGTAGCCCCCCACCCCATCGTGATTACGAAGGAGTATGTGAAAAAAGGTGGTTGCGGGTCAACCGGTGTTAGTGCATAGGATTTACCTATACAATTTGCATTCAAAGTTCCACGAAAAGATACCGTGAACAATTTCGAACATGCATTGAAATAATGCGTCAAAGTTTGGGCGGAGGATTCCTATTAAGTGTTATTGTTACAAGAATAAGGAAAGAGTTTGACATCTTGAATATTTGAAGGTTTACACAGAGGTATCAACAGCAACAAAAGATGTCATGATGTACTTGTTTCTTTGGCCATATTCCCTAACATGCTTACATTGATTCCGTGGACAGAGTGTGAAAAATGGGTACTATCTTTAAGTTAGATTGAGCTCCCAATGCAAGGTTCAAAAATTCAAAATCAAAATCTTCTCTGTGGGGATAATCCTGTTTTGTATGTGAGAGTCAATATCTTTAGTAGAGTTTCCATGCGTAGAAAAATTTAAACAAAAGAGGTTAAGGTAAATCTTTTGGGACCTCACCGGTACCAGATGGTATATGTCTTGGGTACATGGTGTAGTGATGCATGATACTGCTCCATATTCTGGCTACAAAAAAAATAAAATAAAAAATACTCAAGAAATACTCCTATTATACACGTGGACGTCAGGACTGTCTTATGACGACATGCTGCCCCAAGCGGGTTAGAGCGGGGGAGCTGCTGTGCAAAATCTTCCCAGAGATGTAAAAACTAGTCATTTTCGGCCCTTGGGGCTAGGATTGTATGGTTTCGTTAGTGATGCATGGTAATGCTATGCCATTATCATTCTTATCACGACATGCTCCACAGCGGGTAGCGCGGGAGCTCGTTGCAAATATTTCTATGGCCTAAAGGAAACGTATAATGTTTGGGTCCGTATTGGCCTAGTTGTTAAAGGAGAGTTTGTTAAATAAAGGTGATACAAAAAAAAAATGATAGTAGTAATAGGGATGAATCAAAACTATTCGGCAGAGGATTTTGGTGTCATTCCAACATTTCAGGTACATTCTGTAGGGAAGAGTGAATCCAACTTTAGGTACATTCTGTAGGGAAGAGTGATTCCCAACTTCAGTTACATCGTAGGGAAGATTGTGATTCCAACTTAGGTACATCCGTAGGAAAGGCCCATTCCAACTTCAGGTACTCT
The DNA here is from genome assembly GCA_023653785.1 of Ophioderma brevispina. Taxonomy (NCBI): domain Eukaryota; kingdom Metazoa; phylum Echinodermata; class Ophiuroidea; order Amphilepidida; family Ophiodermatidae; genus Ophioderma; species Ophioderma brevispina. The sequence continues at coordinate 9,599 of JAMKCH010055675.1, read as the reverse complement.
CCGTAGGGAAGGCCCGTTCCAACATCAGGTACATCCGTAGGGAAGCCCCATTCCAACTCAGGTCACATCGGTGGGGAAGGGATTCGCACTTCAGTGTTAATATGTAGGGTGAGCGTGATTCCAACTTTCAGGGACACCGGTAGGGAAGGTTGATTCAACTTCAGGTACAACCCGTAGGGAAGGTGTTCCAACTCAGTACATCTGTGGGGAAGGGATTCAAACTTCAGGTTACAATTCCGTAGGGAAGGTAGTTTCCGACTTCAGGCCCATTCCGATTCCAACCTCTGTGCTAACTCCAAGATATAAAGTGTAATCTACCGTTGAAACTTCCCGATCATTGTTGTATTGAGAAAGGGGTTTAAAAGTTTGTTAGTTGTGAAGTGACAAATATGTGTGATATGGGGTACGAATTATAGTAATAAATAATAGAGTGAAACTGAATAAAGTTGACGCGCCTCTTGTGACATGCTTTCAGACCGTTAGAGATGTGAGGAGTTCGACCTCCCACCGTACCCGCAGTAATAGTAAAAGCTAAGATCTCTCCGCGAGGCCCGTCCCGCTACACTCCGCTTTGATTTAAAAAATGGTGCCAATTTTTTGGTGGGGCTAATAGGATTAAAAATAAGGAATAGTTTTGGGTGTACACATGCGTGCTTAACGAGTAGGGGAGGAAACTCAGGTTCAAGCCCCATTGATGCAAGGATGTTGAACCTTCTGTGCCCCCTACTCGGTAATAAGTATTTTATACCGCACTGGGGGGTCAAATTCAGTGTGATTGGACTGGTTCATTGCTCCACCTAGGACAATGTTAATGCCTCACATATCGCACAATACGTGTGTATTTTGAGAAAGTACGCGATTATCAAGTAAAAGGGCAATAAGGGGAAAGATAAAATTATACTTCGACTTACTGAAATACGTGCTCAACGTAAAGAATTATCACCAAAGCCCTCGATGATAAAAAAGCTGTTTTCTTAATTATTAGTTAAGTTCAAAATCCTCAATCCAGAGGACGCAGCAGCATCACGCCGAGGCATTGAGGGTGTCGGGGGCATAGATAGCAGAATGCAAGCCGGGCTATTGAGGGTGGTCGGCGCCCAGATATAGCAGCGTTATGTAACAGGACACTGATTGTAGTGGTGTCCACACATAGCGGTCGTTGTGTACTGGGGTACCAGGCGACGAAGGGTTAGTGCATTAGTGGGTCAAGTGTTTTCCATAGATAATGTCTTACTGTTTAATATATAGATTGTGTATCTGTTTGGTATGGTAGTGTGCATGATAATGCTTGGCCATTTATCATGTAATCAGACATGTCCCCAGCCGGGTTTTAGCGGGCGTGGTCTCTGTGCAAATCGTCCAGAATGTAAAACTAGTCATGTTGCTTGCCCTTGGCTAGGGTATTGTAGTGTTGTAGTGAATGATGCATCAATGTGAACACATTATCCATGCTATCACGACATGCTCCCCAGCGGTAGCGCGGGAGCTCTGTGCAATTTTTCTTAGGGCTAAGGAACTTGGTAGGTTTGGGGTCCTGTTTGGGCCCTAGGATACATGAGAGGTATTAAATGTTAAAACAAAGGGAAAGAATTGTAGTGGTAAAGGGTAAATCAAAACTAGTACTGGAGCAGAGATTGTTGGTGTTATTCCAAATCAGGCACATGCTGTAGGGGAGAGTGATTCAAACTTCAGGTACATTCTGTAGGGAAGAGCGATTCCAACTTCAGGTACATCCTGTGAAAGCTTGATTCAAAAGTCAGGTAATATTCCGTAGGGAAGTCCCATTCCAACTTAGGTACATTCCGTAGGGAGGAAAGGGCCCGTTTTCAAACACCTAGGTACAGCCGTCGCGGAAGGCCTCCATTCAACTTCACGTTCAGGGACCTTCTGTGGGGACAGGGGATCCAACTTCAGGTCATTCTGTAGGGAGAGTTTGATTTCAAACTTCAGGTACAACCCGTTAGGGAAGGTTGATTCAACTCAGGTACAACCCGTAGGAAAGGTTGATTCCAACTTCAGATACATTCTGTAGGGAAGAGCGATTCCAACTTCAGGTACATTCCGTCGGGAGCGTAGGCTTCCGACGCTTAAGGCCCCATTAGCGATTCCACCTCGTGCAACCTTCCAAGATATTAAGTGTATCTACCAGTGAATCCTGACATTGGGTATCGAGAAAGGGTCCGTTTAAAAGTTGTAGTTGTGAAGACAAAATTTGTGAATGGCGTCACTGTACTATGTAATAAATAATAGATTGAACCTAGAAAGATTGAAGCCGCCTAATTGTGACATGCTTTCAGACGTTAGAGATGTGAGGAGTTTCGATCCTCCCACCGTAACCACAATCATAGTAAAAAGGATAGATTCCATAGTCCGCCGCGCCTGTCCCGCTAAATCTTGATTGTGATTGAAAAAAATGGTGCAATTTGGTGGGGCTCAGTAGGGTAAATAAGGAATAGTTTGAGGGTCTCCAAAGCTTGCTTACGAAGTAGGGGAAACAAGGTCAAGCCCATGAATGCAAGACGGGTGAACTTGGCCCCACATCGGAACAATGTATTTGTAGACCGCTTGGGGGTACAAAGTTTCGTTGTGTGTGACTTGGGTTTCTTGATGATACAAATAGGGAAAAATAACCTCAGAAATCTCAGCAAATAAAGGGTGTAGTTTTGAGAAAGTAGTTATACAAGTACATGAGCATACGGGGAAAGAGTAAAACATTACTGAAAACTACGTTGCTCAAACGATAAGAATATCACAAGCCCTCGGATGATAAAAAAGCGGTTTTCTTAATATTTATTAAGTCAAAATCCTCAACATCCAGAGGACAGCAGCGCACATACAGCCGAGGCATGGAGGGTGGTAGTGCCCCCAAAGATAGCAGAATGCAGCAGTGCTTGAGGTGGTGGTCGTGCCAGAATAGCAGCGTTATATTAAAAGGACAAGATGTAGTGGTGTCCATAAATAGCGTCGTTGTGTACTGGCGGCTACCCGTGCAAGCAGGTAAGTCATAGGTTGGGTCAAGTGTTTCCATTATATAAGGTCCCTTAATTTTTAATTATATGATTGTGTATATGTCTTGTGTAATGGTAGTGATGCACTGATTAATGCCTATGCCATTATAGGCTAGATCACGGACGCTCCCCAGCGGGAAGCGCGGGAGCTCTGTGCAAAATCTTCCAGAATGTAAAAAACTTAACTAGTATTTTTCTAGCCCCTTGGGCCTAGGTATTGTGTTTCGTAGTGATGCATGATAAGTGAATACATTATTCATGCTATCACCGACATGCTCCCCAGCGGGTATCGCGGGAGGCTCCTGTGCAAAAATTTTTAGGCGGCTAAAGGAACTTAGTAGTTCTTGGGGGTCTTGAGGGCCAGGATTCATGAGAGTGCTAATAAAAGGGAAGAACAAAAAGGGAAAGAATTGTCAAGTAGTAACAGGGATAAACTCACACATGTATTGAGAGTATTTTGTGGTTCTCCAACTTCAGGTACATTCTGTAGGGAAGAGCGATTCCAACTTCAGGTACATACCGTAGGGAAGGCCCATTCCGACTTCAGGTACATTCCGTGGGAAGATGATTCCAACTTCAGGTACATACCGTAGGGAAGGCCCATTCCACCTTCAGGACATTCCGTAGGAAGGCCCGTTTCCAAACATCGGTACCATTCCGTAGGGAAGCCCCCCATTCCAATTAAGTACCCATTTTGGGGGAGGGATTCCAACTTCAGGTTACTTCTGTAAGGGGAGAGTGATTCTAACTTCAGTACAACCCGTAGGGAAGTGATTCACTTCAGGTACAACCGTAGGGAACGGTGATTCCAACTTCAGGTACAGTCTGTGGGGAAGGGATTCAAACTTCAGGGTTAATTCCGTAGGGAAGGTAGTTTCCGACTTCAGGCCCATTCCGATTCCAACCTCTGTGGCTAACCTTTCGCAAGATATAAGTGTTATCTACCGTTGAACTCCCTGACATTGTGTTATGAGAAAGGGTTTAAAGTTGTCAGTTTGAAGGACAAAATTGTGTGATATGGCGGGTAGCGTACTGAGATTATATAAAATAAGAGGATTGAATCCTTGAATAAAGATTGAGCCGCCCTCCTTGTGCATGCTTTCAGACGTTAGGTGGGAGGAGTTTCGACTCCCCACCGTACCCACAATAATAGTTAAAAAGTTATAGATGTCATCCCGCGAGCGCGGCCCCGTCCCCCTACCTCCGATTTGATTTTAAAAAGTGGTTGACAATTTTTGGTGGGGGGGGCTATAGGATTAAATAAGGAATGGTTTAGGAGTTTGTCTCAAATGCTTTGATTAAGAAGTAGGGGGAAACAAGCAAAGCCCATTAAGCAAGGACGTGATACACTTCTGTGACCCCCTACATCGGTAAACTAAGTATTAGTACCAATGGGGGGTACAAATTCAGTTGCGATTGTGGTTGGTTCAATGATATAAATAGGAAATAACCTAAGAACATCTAAGCAAAATAGTGTGTTTTTTTTGAGAAAGGAGCTATTATCCAGGTTAACGAGCACATAAGGGGGAAAAGTAAACCTGTGTACTAAAACTGATCTGTTGCTCAACGTAAAGAATACACAAAGCCCCTCAGATGATAAAACGGTTGTTCTAATTATTAGTTACAGTCAAAAAGCCTCAAATCCAGAGACAGCAGCGCCAAACACCGAGGCATTGAGGGTAGTCGTGCCTATAAAGAAGCGAATTGCACGTCGGGCATTGAGGGTGGTCGAGGCCCAGATATAGCAGCGTTATATAACGTGGGACACTGATTGTAGTGGTGTCCACAAATAGCGTCGTGTACTGGGATACCAGTGCATAGTAAGGATAGGGTAAGTAATAGGTTGGTGTCAAGGTGTCCATATATAATGTTACCTTAATTTTTAATTTATATAGATTGTGTCTATGTCTTGTGTAATTGGTAGTGCAGCATGATAATGCTTTGCCATTATCATGCTAATCACGAAATGCTCCACGCGGGTGGTTTTTTTTAGACGCGGGGGGGTCTCTGTGCACAATCTTCCAGAATGAAAAAACGTAGTCATTTTCGGCCAGGGCTAGGTATTTATGTGTCGTAGTGATGCATGCTTGAAATTGAATACACTATTCATGCTTATCACGGAATGCTCCCCAGCGGGTAGCACGGGAGCTCTGTGCAACTTTTTCTAGGGCTCTAACGGAAACTTGGTATTTGGGGTCTGGATTGGCCTAGTGTTACAGGAGAGGTAATAATGTTATACAAAAAGGGAAAGAAAGAATGTAGTAGTAATAGGTATAAATCAAAACTAGTACTGGCAGAGTATTTTGTGTGTTCATTTTCAACTTCAGGTACATTCCGTCGGGAAGAGTGATCAACTTCAGGTACAGTGTAGTGAAGAGTGATACAAACTCAAGGTACATTCCGTTAGGAAGATGATTCCAACTCAGGTTACATTCCGTGGGAAGGGCCCATTTCCAACTTCAGGCGTGACATTTTTTGGGTACTTTCGTAGGGAAGGGACCGGCCAACATTTCAGGTATCCGTAGGGACGCACCATCCAATTCAAGGTCAGGAATTTCTGTGGGGAAGGGATTCAACTTCAGGTACAGTCTGTGGGGAGCGTGATGACAAACTTCAGGTAAAACCGTAGGGAAGGTTGATTCACTTCGGTTACAAACCCGTCGTAGGACAAGGTTGATTTCCAACTTCATGGACATTCTGTGGGGACGGGATTCAATTCCAGTACATTCCGTAGGGAAGGTAGTTTCCGACTTCAGGCCCATTCCGATTCCAACATCTGTGCTAACCTTTCAAACATTAAGGGTTATCTACCAGTTGAAGACTCATTGACACTTGTGTATGAGGAGAACGGTGGTTTGTAAAAGTTGTAGTTGTGATAGACAAAATTGGGATTATGGGGTACTGATATATAGTAATAATAACGATTGAACCATTGAATTAAGATTTGAAGCCCGCCTCCTTGTGCATGCTTCAGACGTTAGAGTGTGAGAGGAGTTCGACCCTCCCACCGTACCCACAATAATAGTAAAAGGTATGATGATCTCCATCCGCCGATGGCCCTGTTCACGCTACCACTCTGATTTGTTTAAAAAAAAATGGTGCCAATTTTGGTGGGGCTCATAGCGATTAAAATCAGGAATAGTTTTGAGTGTCTCAATGCTTGCTACAACGAAGTAGGGGACACAGGTCCTCCCCCCAAGCCCCATTGAATGCAGATGGAGTGAAACTTCGATGCCCCCTACTCGGGAAATAAGTATTTAGGACCGCTTGGGCGGTGGTACAAATTTAGTTGTGATTGTGATTGTTCATGTACAAATAGGAACAAATTAACCCTAAAATAATCAGCAAAATAAGGGTGTATTTTTTGAGAAAGTAGACTAATTAGTCCAAGTAAAAATGAGCACGACATAAGGGGCAAAGATAAACATTGTACTGAAACTCTGCTCACGTAAGATTATCACCAAAGCCCCGATGTAAAAAACCGCTGTTTTCTTAATTATTAGGTCTTAAGTCAAAAATCCTAAATCCAGAGACAGCAGCGCCAAACACCGAGGCGGCATATTGAGGTTAGCGTGTGCTAAAGATAGCAGAATTGCACAGCAGGGCATTGAGGGTGGTCGAGCCTATAGATATAGCAGCGTTTATATAACAGGACATGCTGTAGTTCGGTGTCCACAAATAGCGTCGTTGTGGTAACTGGGTGGAGACCAGTGCACACGAAGGGTAAGTCATAGGTTTGGGTCTAAGTGTTTCCATTATATACGCCTTAATTTTAATTATATCGATTGTTATAGATTGTGTAATGGTAGGATGCATGATAAGTGCTTTGCCACTATCATGCTAATCACGACATGCTCCCCAGCGGGTAGCACGGGAGCTCTGTGCAAAATCTTCCAGAATGTAAAAAACTTAACTAGTCATTTACTGCCCCTTGGGCCTAGGTATTGTGTTTCGTAGTGATGCATGATGTGAATACATTATCATTCTTATCACGACATGCTCCCAGCGGGGTAGGGATAGCGGGGAGCTCGTGCAAATTTTTAGGGCTACAAAGGAACTTAGTAGTTTTGGGGGTCGTCTTGGCGATTAGTGGTACCATGAGAATGTAATAAAGGTTTTATAACAAAAAGGGAAAAAAAAGAATTTGTAGTAGTAGTATATAGGAAATAATAATCTCAACAGTTGGCAGAGTATTTTGGTGTTCATTCCCACTTCAGGTACATTCTGTCGGGAAGAGGGATTCCAACTTCAGGTACATTCTGTAGGGAAGGTGATTCCAAATTCAGGTACATTCCCGTGTTAGGGACAGATGATTCACTCAGTACATTCCGGAGGAGGCTCCATCCTCAACAGTCCAGGACATTCCGAGGGGGAAGGCCCGTCCAAACATCAGGTACATCCGTAGGGAGCCCCAGTCCCGAACGCTAGGTACATTCTGTGGGAAGGGATTCAAACTTAAGGTCATTCTGTAGGGGAGAGTGATTCCAACTGCAGGTACAAAACCCTGTAGTGAAGGTGATCAGACGTCAGGTACAACCCGTAGGAAAGGTTGATTGATTCCAAATTCAGGTACATTTGTGGGGAAGGGATTCAAACTTCAGGTACATTCGTAGGGAAGGTAGTTTCAGACTTCAGGCCCATTCGATCCAACCTCGGTGGCTAACCTTTCCAAGACATTAAAGTGGGATCTCCAGTTGAAGACTCCTGACATTGGTATTGAGAAAGGGGAGTGAAAAGTTGTAGTTGTGACAGACAAATATTGGTGGTATGGGGGGGGGTACTGATTTTATAGTAATAATAAGAGAAAATTGAACCGTGACTTAAAATTGAGCAGCTCCTTGTGCATGTCTTCAGCCTGGTAGAGGTGAGGGTTTCCGACCACCTACACACTCCGACCCACATAAGTAGTGTAAAAAGAGAGATCTCCATCCGCCAGGCCCCTGCTCCCGCTACACTCCGGATTGAATTAAAAAATGGTTTGCCACTTTTTGGGGGTGGCTCAGTAGGATAAACATAAGGAATAGTTTTGAGTTGTTCAAATGCCTGCTGAAGAAGTAGGGGGAACACAAGTCCAGCCCCAGTGAATGCAATGGACGGAACTTACGTGCCCCTACCAGCGTCCTTAACGTTCATTTAGACCGCTGGGTGGGTACAAATTCAGGTGATTTTGTGACTAGGTTATTTGTATAGCAATAGGAAAACAAAAAAAATTAACCTAAACATATAGCAAAATAAGGTGTATTTTTTGAGAAAGTAGTATATCCAAGTAAAATGAGCCCCAAGGGGAGAATGATAAAAACATGTAAGAAACTACGTTGCTCAACGTAAAGAATTATCACCAAAGCCCTCGATGATAAAAGTCTGTTTTCTAATTATTAGTTAAGTCAAAATCCCATCAATTCTGTGACTAATCTTTGGCAAGTAAGGTTTGACGATTGATTTGACTTCAAAGGACAATTTAGAAGGTTTTTAGCCCACATGTCCCTCTGGAAAATTTCGGCAATTTCCACAGGAGCAGTGGCGTAACCAGAGGGGGGGTGGCGGGGGGCAGCTGCCCCTCCTGTGGGGAATCTTGCCCCCCTGAAAAATTAGTGATTTACATAGGCCATACACTATACTAACAAATTTTAATATATGCTTGCCCCCCTGAAAATCTATGTGCCCCCTTTCCCCCCTGAAAAAAAGCTGGTTACGCCACTGCACAGGAGGGGGTAAAGTTTCTACAGGGGTAAATTTTAAATAATGGTCCAAATAACTTTTAGTATAGCTCAAATTGTTCGTGTGGTAACAAGGAGTAAAAATGTCTATGGTGACCTGTCTGGAGATATACAGCAAAATAGGCTAAAGGTCAAATGTTTATTCAGCAAAGGTCAAGGTCTTATACTGGTTTGATTGAGTTTAAAAGTATCTTTAAAAATTGATAAAATTACATTGAATTAAATTATGTAGGGTATACCTACACTTGTAGCATCTGAAATTTTGTCCCCCATTGAAGTGTGTGGGGAAAGTGCCCCCTTCCCTGTAACTACGAGAAGGTGCAGGGCAAATATACCCAACATACTTCAAATCAATGTAATTTTATACATTTTTAAAGATACTTTTAAACCCAATCGAAACAGTATAAGACCTTGACCTTTGCTGAATAAATGTTTGACCGTTAGCCTATTTTGTTGTAAGGGGTTTCCAAAAAATAAGTTCCCCCCTAAAATTCGAGGACATTTCTTTGCATAACTTTACTTAGAACTGGATGATTGGAAAATTTTAAAAAAATTTTTAAGAGAGGAAACATTTGGCTCTGCCACAAAAGTCGTTGCTTTTCAAAAAACACTTTTGGCATCAACACACACTCCCTCTTTTCCAAAAATGATGTTGTCAAAAAAGTGGCACTTTACCGTATTCAAAGATCTAAAGTCAAGAAATTATCAATTTACAACGATTTCATTTCCTTTTTTTTATATTCATTGTGGTCTGAAGTAAATAAGCTTAAAACATGAACGCATAGGAAAACAGATGAACAAACAAGACAAATATGCAGACAAACAAACAATGAGATGAGATTTGCATAAGCAACACCAATCGAAATGTTAAACA
>JAMKCH010055668.1:0-108562 GCA_023653785.1 Ophioderma brevispina | reverse complement strand
TAGATGTAGAGACAGCTAGATAAAATTATGGAAATGATGGTATTAAGGATGAAGCAATGATGATCAAGGAGAGGATTGGGGTCATGTTTTCGATGGTTTTGTATTTAGGTTACTACATGCAAACGGAATGTCAGCATCCTCTAAATGGCTGGATATATGTTAGTTGACTTTAAAAAAAATAATACACGAAATAATTCAAAATCTTTGTTTTGGAAGGGAATTTATTTAGTTTCACAAATTAAAAATTTGTTTTCAATTGTCATTTTCTTTTTAAGGTATCATATAATGTCTGTTATATCTTCTTTTCATGTTATGTTTGATAGGTTATGCTAAATAAAATGAATCTTGGTTCATGTAGGCCATTTCATTGACTCCACGCGACGTCGAACATCTATGATGGACGCAGGACGTTAACCATGCATCTATAATGATTCTACGTGACGTCAATCATCTATTGATTCCACGCGAAGTCAATCATCTATTGATTCCACGCGAAGTCAATCATCTATTGATTCCATGCGATGTCAATCATCTATTGATTCCAAGATTCACACTTAAGGGGTTGTGACGTGTATTTGTGTACGCGCAAGTTGCTTTACACCTTCAGCATTCTGTTTGGAGCCCAGTCATGGACAAATGGAAGGAATTTTAGTTTTGAGCTGCGAAGGTATCATGCGCAGATACCGCGAATAACTGGGCGCTTGTTTGCGTTTATTAAAATCGCGATCTCTACGCCTGCGTCCTGCTTTGCTTCTGCCGAATGTGGGCGCGGGATTTTTCTTGCCGCCCAACAAGACGCCCAATTTGAAAAAAGTGTCAAATTCAGGGGTTTTCGGGGTGTAATGGAAAAAGTAAGTCGGTGACCCTCATTTTTTATTTCAAAATTTTGAAGAACGACATCGGGACCTCAACATATTTAGAAAATTACCAAAATTTTACCGAGAGGTTTTTATTTTGTAGGCGATCTAAACGTCAAATATGGACTTTCGCATAGACGTGCGTGGTTTAAAAAGTGACAACATACCTTTTTGTTTTGGCTATAGCTCAAAACAAAGTCGGTGACCCCCATTTTTTATTTCAGATTCTTAATCAGCACCGTTGTAAATACCATATATGTGAATTCTGGAAAAATTTATCGAGTAGATCACTATTACGTCAAACCCCTTAAGCTGTCAGTCAAAGTGGCAACTGCTCTGTGAAGGCTAATTCTGTGGATTCTCATCATCATTTTCTCGTATATGGTGTTGCAATCATGATTGAAAAAACACGAATTGCTTTAAATTTTGATATATGGGCTAATAACGATTCTAAAGAAAAAATGTGACTTGAAGTACAATTTGGCTCCAAAATGTACATGATTTACCACAACACTATATGGGAAATTTCGAAAAACCATCAACAAAAAAGATAAATAAGGAGGCGAACATTTGCTCCTATTTTCCCATATGTTTAGGTAAAAACTCCATTCAATACCGGAATAATAACAATGGGGTAAAAATTTTACTTTGTCAAGAAAGCGCACTTATACGGGACTTCCACATAGGGTTCCTTACAGAAAACATTTTAAAAATTACCTGTTACTCAAATTTGCTCTGGTAAATGATGAATGTTAAACTGCATCCAACACAGTCTCGCGGCCTCCGTTCTTAAAAGCGCCCCCACTATTTGATTCTCGCTAATATTTCAATCCGTTTTGAAATGAGAGCTAAAAAACGTGATTTTGTCATCTTCATAGAATACTATACTATGTAAAATTACTATTGGTCGACCAAAATAGAGCATGTTTATCATAACATCAATAACCAAAACATCCCTTTAGCCCTCAGGTTTCGCAGGATAAAGGAGAAAAATAGTAGCTTCTTCTGAAACCATTTTTTTTACAACTTCTGTTCAAATCTGGGGTGCCCAGGGGATGAGACTATATAGCGATCGGACCATGGCCTTCAATATTGTATTAATGAATCAAATGTGTTGGCATGGTAATTTTACACGGTCTTTATAAACTGTGTTAATTTATCTCTGTATTAATGTAATATTTAATATTCCTAGTTTTAATTTACTTTATTGTTCCTGTTAGGTTCCGGTATTTTGGATGAATTATCCATGGAATTCCTCTGTGAAATACCTTCGGAATGATTTACAGAATAGTTTAACGTAAAGAACTTAGAATAAACTAGAATTATACAAAATATGGGTGACAGTTCCCTAAGTGACAATACCTAAGGCCTGAATGATTACATTTGATAATTAACTGTATCAATTAATAATATAAACTTAGTGTAAATTAGAAAATACAAGGCTAGAATTAATATATTCTTAATTAGTTGATTTAATTCTCATATAAAATTGTACACCAGTGCAACGTGAAACAAAGAGATGAACATTACGCATCGCAAAATGGGGGTGCAAAATGGAAAATTGAGTGCGCAAGACACTGAAGCAGACCTCTAAATATTTTGATATGCAAAGACTATCTGATATGTTTGGACGTAGCTCGATAAGTAGCACAGAAATAGCCCAATATTTTGGTATCAAAAATTTAGCTAATTTCGTGCGATTTATTTTTGTCGAAAAGGTTCCAAGTTCATGACATAGTTTTTCGCTATTTGCGATATTCAAATCAATGTGTGTTCCGTACTTCCAAATATCGTCAGAACCCATTACGAGGCCTGTGCCTACCGCCCTATTTTTCCATCAAAATCACTCCGTGTCTCAAGTTGGCTCATATATTCGTAAAATTCTTTTTTTACCCACTCTCAGCCTACATTTTTACACCAAAAATTTAATTCTTCGTTAAAATAATAACCTAGATATAACATGATAAAGGCACCGTGTATGAATGTTACTTCAGTGAAAGGTACCCCACACTATTCACCGGAAGCATTTAGAGGTCTGCTACCTTGGAACATAATTAAACATTTCCATTATTTACATTTTACATTTTATCATAAAGACCATAATGTTGTGATTAAACTACAGAAAAAATCACTCGATTTGGTCTAAAACTTTTTGAGTTATAACATTTTGTGACGGCTACCGTCACCCGAGAATGCGCCAAGCATCGTCCTATTACGCCCCTAACTATACGACTTGCTGTTTTTTCGAAATATCTTTTACACACAGCTTCAAATACATCACCAAAAGTACAAATAAAAGAGCTCTGTCTACCCTTCCCCCTCTCCCTCCCCGACCCCCTCCCCTCGGACACCTGTCACAAACCGTTGCGATTTTCTGAAATTTACATTCGATTAAGGATCTTTTTTGGGAGTTCAGAAATAGATTCAATTTTAAAAATTGTTAAAAAAAAAGATAATTTTCTGTCTTCATTTGCATTCTGCATCTCTTTCTAAATCTGAGCACAAGATTTTGAGCAAATCTAGAGCATAAAGTAGCCAGTTTCGCATATTTTTTCTGGGAATTGGGTAAAAATTGAATCTTGCTCAACGCTTGCTAATTAATCTTCCTAAACCTCCATACACGCATACAAACGGCAGAAAAACACGGCTATCAATATCCCTGCTACCACCAATTGATTCAAAAAACACGCTGCACACAAAGCGCGTGCCGCCAAATGATGCCGATTTCAATGGATGATAAGCCACTATTCAACCAAACCATGCCAATTAGCTCCAATTTCAAGTCCCGTCATCTCGACACCAATGATCTGAATTTTATCCAGCTCCTAAGTTAGTTGTTTGTACAGGTATTAAAATGAGCACGATTTTAAACTTTACATTAACCCTCTTCTGATCTTCTATAATACATGGATAATTTGCTAATTTAATACCTGATGGTGACTCTTATTGTTGGCCATTTTGGATCGGTGAATATACACATGTGGATATGAACGGGGATCGGTGAATATACCAACATGCGAAGATACGCATTATTCGGTGAATATCCAAATGTGGATATGAACGGGGATCGGTGACGTGCGGAGATACACATTTTTCGGTGAATTCCACATGTGGAAATACACGAATTTTAGCGAATATCCACATGCGGAAATACACATTTTTCGGTGAATATCCACATGTGGAAATTCGCGGAGATCTGTGAATATACCAACGTGCGGAAATACACATTTTTCGGTGAATTTCCACATGTGGAAATACACAAATTTTAGCGAATATCCACATGCGGAAATACACATTTTTCGGTGAATATCCACATGTGGAAATTCACGGAGATCTGTGAATATACCAACGTGCGGAAATACACATTTTTCGGTGAATATCCACATGTGGAAATACACGAATTTTAGCGAATATCCACATGCGGAAATACAAGCGGATTGGTGAATATCCACATGTAAAAGAGGAAGCAAATATGTGTATTCCACAAATAAGAGGATGTGGAAATACACATTTTTCGGTGAATTTCCACATGTGGAAATACAAGCGGACCGGTGTATTTCCACATGTGGAAATTCAAGAGGATCGGTGAATTTCCACATGTGGAAATACACAAAATCGGTCCCAAAAAATAGTTCGTACGTTTTTGATGGTTGATCTGTGATTACGCATCCTTTCTCCCGGCCTTTCTCTAACATCATTACCCGTTTCACCCACATATTGTTTACCACAGATGGCACATTCTACTGGGTACACACGTTGTTGGTGGTGCATGTGGTCGCCTGTCTGATATCAAAAGACTTGGTTTTAGATTGGTTCTGGAATGCATCCGTGGTTTGCACAGATGTGCAGGTTTTACATCTGGGTTTTTGACAGGGTTTGCAACCAGCTGGCTTGGACGTGAGGGCAGGGTTGTTCCCGATTTTTGCCCTAACAAGGTGGTCCCTAAGGTTGGGAGGCCTTCTGTATGATTTAGAGGAGGTTCGGGAAATACCTTGCGAAGGCGGGGATGAGACTTTATGATCGACCAATGTTTCCTGATCATGCCCTCAAGGTGGGGGAGCCTAGGATGATATGTGACGACCAGGGGGACACGCTGAGACTTAGATGTGATCTTATACTGAAGTGCGTCTTCGCGCTTGACTGAGGCGGCTTTGGAAATTTGAGCCGCAATTAAATTGTCCTTGTATTTACGGACTTTGAGTTGATTAGTCAGATTTTTGGCCTGCACTTTGAAAGTTTCCTCATCAGAACATATGCGTCTCAACCTTAGGGCAAGGCTGTATGGGATATTGCGTGTGCAATGTCTGGGATGACAACTAGTGGGCAAAAGATAGGTGTGGTTGTTTAACAGTACAAGTCAGTGCTAAGGTGCGTCCCTGAGAGTTGACCATGACATCAAGAAATGGTAGCTGTGATGTTGAGTGTTGACTGGTGAATTGAATAGATGCGTGTATGCTGTTGGCGTGTGTGATGAAATTGTTGAGTTCTTCTTCGAGTGAGTCCATATTAAAAAAATGTCGTCAATGTATCGGTACCATACCAGGGGTTTGAGAGAAGCTGTAGTAAGAAGTTAGTGTTCATGCCATCCCATAAATATGTTGGCGTAAGGAGGAGCAAATCTGGCACCGATAGCAGTCCCAGATATTTGGAGTAGTTTTCGTCATATATATATATCAGCACAAAATGTAATATACATTTGTGTGTGCGTCCAACACGGGACTCGAACCCAGGACCTGTGTATTGCAAGTCATGGATTTCCCCGCTAAGCTATGCTTCGATTAACAATTTTGTACTGGAATTTATAACACAAAAGCTATTTCATAACAACGGTCTACAACGTTCAACAGTATTGACGCACACACTCAATGGGGACGGTCAACGGTCAACATAAACAGAGGAGATTGTTTAGAATTCTACCCTTTACTATTACAGTACCACCATGACATGTACTGACTTATTAGCTCCCCACGCGATCAGGCCTGCACGCGATAATGTCTTGACTGAAACAAAAGGTCACGAATTTTTGCAGCAATTCATTCATTGCATCATTAGGAAATCTTCAAATGAAATAAAATACGTAATCTAAATCAATCTTGACTGTTTGCAGTAGGCCGCCTTGTTCTCTTTTCATCACCAAGAATTAAATAAGTACATGGAAATAGCGCAAAGGTCAAACTCACTGGAGCAATGTCATAATTAAGCCACGAACATGAATAATAACTACGTACCGGGACGAAGGGGTAACCCTCATTTTTAATTAAATTTACGTATTAACCCTGCACCCCACCGGAATTCAGTACGCATTAACTACTGTTACAACACGTTTTTTTTGCAATTTTTTCAATGAAATTTGATAATCTATCAGCGTTTGAACAAGTGAATACATTAAACCCGAGCAATCGCAAGTCACGATGGGAAGGGGATCACTCGAATCAGACGGTACACATTCTAACATGGCGGTCAACATGGCGACCTCCTGGGTCAACATGTCAGCCTCCAGGGGAAAAAACAACATGGCGAAGTTCGATCTTTATAGTATACTAGCGGTTGCCGCTTCGCGCGGCAACCGCTAGCTGATTTGAAGGGAGCGGTCACTAAATCGGTTGACCAGTCTTCTATAATGCAAACTTCAAAGACATACAATATTTTCTCCAACATGAGACAATCTATTTGTCTGTGGGGTGGATCTCATGTTTGCATGTTCTGATGTGATGTCGATTATCTGTATTGAAGTTTTTGCTGTACAGGAGCGGGTATGATGTCGTATAGTTATAAAAATTTATTCAGTATATCTTTTGACTGTTTTATGATGCAATTTTTCTAGGTTTATCTTGTTTTATACATGGATAGGTGATGCTCTGGTTCATCACTGTGTGATGTGATTCTTTGTAATTGTTAATTGTAATTTGAATTGAATGAAGTTTTAATATTGCGTTGTTTTTATTTTAATGTTAAATGACAAATGTAATGACACGATATAACACAATTGTGTTGAGTTGTCGTTAAACTTTAATACTCACTCACTCACTCACTCTTATAATGCAAAACTTCAAAGACATACAATATTTTCTCCAACATGAGACAATCTATTTGGTCGGTGGGGTGGGGATCTCATGTTTGCATGTTCTGATGTGATGTCGATTATCTGTATTGAAGTTTTTGCTGTACATGGATGAGTGTATATGATGTGTATAGTTATAAATTTATCAGTAATTTTTAACGTTTTATTGATGCAATTTTTCTCGGTTATTCTTGTTTTTATACATGGATGGATGATGCTTTGGGTCATCACTGTGTGATTGTGTATCACTTCTCTGTAATTGTAATGTAATTGAATGAATGAAGTTTTATATTGCGTCGGTTTTTTATATGTAATGTTAAAATGACAATGTATGACCACGATATAACAAATTGTGGTTGAGTGTCGTTCAAATTTAATCTCACTCACTCACTCACTCTTATAATGCAAAACTTCAAAGACATACAAATTTTCTCAACTTTTCTCATTATTTATTTGCCTTAGATGCCTCAAATGGTTAAGTCAAGAGCTGCGAGTTTAGGCCCCATCTCAAAATGAGCTATGAAGCATCTGGAATATTTACTGCAAAAATTTGATGGCAAGTTAAAGGAACTCCCATGCACTCCCAAAGAACCACCAGTGTCGTATCTGGGGTGGGAGGATAAGGGCAACCATCACGGTGTTCAAAAAGGGAAATCAGGAAGCTCTCTTGGAAGAAAGTCGAAAGTCAGTAAAATCAGGAAAATTTTTGATGGGAAATCATGAAAAAATCAGTCGGGACGAAATTTCCCCCTGACCGGGAGATTTCCGCATGAACACGTTTTTTATCCCTAGAAATGCGCCTACGCCACTGGGCAATTATATAAGGGCGCGACTTCGGAGCCAAGCCACCTAAGGCCCCTAGATGGGATTTTGCCTACAGTCCGAGGGGTTGGCGGTTAACGGGCTGGGGGTGTTCCCATTTAGTTGGCGTTTTTAGGATCATTTAATGGTTGTTTTCACCAAGCATCATGTAACCCAATGGCCACTGTATTCTTGAATTTTACCCATATCAGTCCAAAGGTGGGCTTTCAGTTTTGCGACAATGTAACTCGGTAACACCCTAAGACCTATACTTTTTAGGAAATGTGGCCAATTTTTCATCATAAGACCATTCGCTTTAAAGAAAATAGCAAACTTTCCCAAGATTGGGAAGTTTGCCCCCTCCCGTGGCTATGTGCCCCGCAAGGATCAAGAATTTGCGCAGAGCTAGAGAGACATTTCAGGTGGCATTCTGTAGTGTATCCCTGTGCTCCTAGGTGTCATTCTGCATGTTCTGTTACCTCTGGAAAGTGGCGACCCGGCACCAACTTCTTTGTAGGGCGGGGTGTGGTTGCCTATTAGTTGGGTACAAATTAACGTTTTCACTATGCTCAAGCTGCCTTCCAAAAATGTACTAAGTCAAAAGAGTATTATGATTTTCTCAAAATAGGCTATAATGAGCCAGGGAGAAAAATTACTGCCAGTGCAGCCAGCCAAAGAACTCCCCCCCCATAGACCCTCATTACGTAGCTGAGGTCGGAGGAAAGGGTCCATGAAGTGACTTAGTCAACAATCAGGAAATTATGATGGGAATTCATCAAAAATCAGTCGGGACGAATTTCCCCCTGACCGGGCTGATTTCCCCCTGAACACGTTTTTTTCTCCCTAGAACTGCTGCCTACGCCACTGGGCCATCTCTAAGGGCGCCGAGAGGCCAGCACCTATGGGCCCCTAGATGGGATTTTTGCTACAATCCAAGGGGTTACACAGGTTGAGGGGGTGTTCCCATTTAGTTGACGGTTTTAGGCATATTATGGTTGTTTTCACCCAGCATCATTGTCACCCAATGGCCCTGTATTATTGAAAATTTACCATCATCATCCAAAGGCTCCCATTTTTTCGACAATTTTGTAATCTTTAACCCCAAGACCTATACTTTTTAGAAAATGTTGCCAAATTTTCACCCAAAGACCCTCTTTAAAAAAAAATTCCAAGATGGGTGTGGCCCCCGGGATATTGTGCCCGCAAGGAGCAAGAATGTGCGCAGAGCTAGAGAGACATCAGTGGCATTCTGTAAGTCTACCCTTGCTCCTGGTGCCATTCTGCATGTTCTGTTCCTCTGGCAGTGGCGACACCGGCACCGACTTCTTTGTCGGGGGGGGGGGGTGGTTGCCTTTTCGTTGTTACAAATTCACGTTTCACTATGCCTTAAGCTGCTTCCAAAAGTGTTTAAGTCAGAGCTCTCATGATTTTTCTCCAAACATTTAGCTATAAGAGCCAGGAGAAAATTTTGCCAATGAGCCAGCAACAAAGAAATCCACTCCCAAGACCCCCTCAGTTACCGCCCCACGCCACCAGGCGGTAGGAGGAAGGGTCCGAGTGACTTAGTCAGTCGTGGGGGAAAATACGGTGGGGGCCTTGGAAGAAATTTGGGCAAACATCGGGAAATTTTGACGCAAAAAGAGCCGTTTTGGACGCTACGGTGCCCTCCAATCAGGACGGAATTTTAGTTTATTTGGGGGGGGGGGGGACCGAGCGCCTTCCCCATGACCGCGCTTGCGAACCCATGCTCATGTGCGCCGCTTTAAGGGGGTTGATGTGATGAAAAGAGGGCCAATTATTTATTGGCAAATAGATGCATAATGCAAAACAACAAAATGTAAGAGATAATCATCATGATAGGTCTAATGTAAATATAGGCCTACTCTTTGCTTGAGGCAAGGCCGTACGCAAGATTTATTTTTCGGGGGGGGCCTCGAACAAGTGGACTTTTCGGTTAAAAGTGGATCAACCCCCATGGCCTTTTTGAACATATCATCACCAAAAAATGGGTTTTCTTGCCAAAATTTCTCCAAACTTCTCAATCTGAAGCCAAAATTTTCCCCCAAAAAAACATGGCAAAAGTTTCCAAATTTCCAAGAAAACATGGCAAAATTGTCATACGTTAAATCTCTGCATGGTAAAGCTATGGGTCGTTTTTTCGGCAAAAATCACTATGGGCCCTACTATACTTCCAGATTCTCACGCTTCCGTCCCTACCCAAACCAAACTTGAGACCACGGCAATATCGATATTATGTCATATACTCTCTTAAACCCAAGATTGCAAAATCAATATTAAAAAATGGGATGCCAGGGAAAGATTTAAAAGTCGAATTCGGTGTTTAATTCACCCTTGTAAACAACTTCGCAGTCATGTTGCAAAAATCAAGAACATAGGCCTAATGCCTAAAATTACAACTTTGAGGCGATTCTCTTTTTACCACTGCTGTTGTTTTTATCTGTTGTATTTTATTTTGTCTTTCTATGATATTTTTGAGTAAAATATGACCAAATGAAACTCCCTTTTTACCTAATACATGAGCTGTTATTGGCAGATGATAGCCTGGCTATACCGATACGTCATGTTTAGATTGTCCGCCCCCATCCAGATTTTCGAGTCGCTGATGGGAAAGAAATACGATCCTGTAATTTTCTAATCATTTTACAGTATTTTGCTGTAAAATACACTGTAATATTTACAGTGTGTGTGAGAGTAACCACAATATGACTAATTGCGCAATTTTATACACCGCATTTTTTTCACGTTTGCATGTCCACCCCTGTAAAAACCAAAGTAAGTAACAATCAGTTTTGCCAATAATATTGCAAAACCTGAAAATAAAAAAAATAAAAATAAAACATAAGATGTTTTTTTTATAATGCGAATCGGTGTTATGGCCCATAGTATTAAACATCTAACAGATCCATAGCCCCAGTGTGTTGTAACAATAAGGCCGACATGTCAAGATACCAGGCCCAAACATGTTTACAAACATTTGCTGTTAACTGGTCGTACCCGGGGGTCTGTAAACGATACAATGAGCCCGGGTCGGTAATGACAGATCGGATTTATAAATGTATACTTTGTTTTTGGGCTTCACTGGATTTCGCGAATGTTTGTTTTTATTCAAGGACTTGTATGTCAATATTGACACAATGAAATGAATTGCGTAACACAGTTCTTTAATCGTGAAGTGTTTGCGCCATATATTTGCTGTTAGTAATTAGTGTATATACCAGTTACCACCAGTTCGGAATTTAACACTGGTACCATGCCGAGATAGGCGTTGCAGATAGTTAGAACTCGATGGTTGAATACGGGCAAAAAAGTTTTATAGGGCACAGCGAAATTATCAGCGAGGTAAAAACTTACCAGGACACGAATAAGACTTCTACAACGAAAGGTCACGATTATGCCGTCAAAATCAACGATATAAGGCATTATGCACATTTAATGATTAAAATACATAGTATAAATCATATTTATATTTTTGTAGTAGGTCTCCATTTTGTTCTCTTTTTTATCACCAAGAAAATAAAATTATTTACATAGAAGTATCAAAGAGGTCAAATCATCAGTCAAATCATTGAGCAATGCTCATAGTTTAAGCCACGAAACATGAATAATAATACGTACCCGGGGACGAAGGTATCCCCCATTTTTATTTAAATTTACGTATTTACTTTTCTCACCACGGAATTCAATACGCATTAACTATGTTTACAACCATTTTTTTTCAATTCAATGAAATTTATAATCTATGCAGCAGTTTGAACAATGTGAATACATAAACCCGAGCAATCGCAAGACACGAAGGGAAGGGGGTAACCTGAATCAGACGGTACCCGTTCCAACATGGCGTCAACATGGCGCGCCCCGCGGGTCAACCTGGCAGCCTCCAGCGGGGAAGAAAAACAACATGGCGAAGTTCGATCTATAGTATAGATAGATTGTAGAACGCTGTTATAGAGCAGTTAATGAAATTAGAAATACGCTTCGATTTAAAAGTGCACATGTATGTTAAAGCATTTTGAACCGTTGTAGACCGATTAGAATATTTGTTGTTTTGTTATTTTACGGCTTAAAATAGACCTGATATTGCACAACAATGCATGATTTAGGTTCAATACCTCGATACACATGTTTCTACAACCAAGTTGATATGCTAGCTCATGAATAGAGTGACGGACTCAGACCCGTACAAGCATCAGAGTCGCTGGTTCGAGACTCACGGCCCTATCCGTTTTAGATGGGCGTCTTTAAATATTACCATTTCATCGTGATAAGAAATTAAGAGATTGAATTACTTGTCCAGAATGTAAAATACCCTATCTTAAAGGTGTGTATCCCGATTGTCAGCATTATCCCCCATTTGTTCTGTATATGTTTATTTTGTAATACGGAATTTTATCTGAAGTCTCTATGAATGTTCGGCCGGAAATATGTTTACACGATAAACTAGGCTGAAGGTTTTTAACCACCCCATAAAGCAACACGTTCTATGTTAAATTGGATTACAGATAATTTATTATTCAGACACCAAAATGCAAGCAGTGGTTCCATGTGAATCAGAGGGAGGGACAATGTTTTGATTGGTTAAAATTCTTAAAAAATATTCTAAGACAAACTTTTGATATTTCCCAAATCAACCATCAATGCACTAGTTCATTGATATTCCAAGCACAACAAATCCGAGAGATGATATTTCAAATGTTGAACTTCCATACATGAATGTTAGTTGACACTCTCCCCATGTTCATAGTTCCTTAAGTCGTCTTCAGTAGACGCACACTTCTTCTTTGGATGCGATTCTTTGGATTCTTACAAATGCGAAACAAAAGGTTGAATTACTGTCCGTTGTAGGCCTACCAACTCTACTACCTTAAACGTGCGTGTACCGATTGTCAGCCTTATCCCCAATCTTGGGGCGATGAAAAATGAGAGTTGGTAACATGGTATCAGTGTATTTTTCCGTACCTCCGTGAAATGTTCATAGTTTTTTCTAGCTGTCCTTTTTTCTGCGATGAAGTGGATTATTAATATTTGAGTCGTTGCCCCTTGTTCGTGATAATCACACTAATGAGCTATCCATTGATCTTATTGTTTTATCAATAGTTAGTGTGGAATACTGAAGAGAGCTTGTTTTAAGTTGAACAAAGTCTTCGATTTCGTAATCAATATGTTGGCCCCCATTTCTCCAGAATTTATTGTGTAGATGGAACACATTGTCAATCGGGGTAAGTCTGCGGACCCCCCCCCTCGGTGGGATTGTAAATATTTTAGCTTTAACTTCAGCAAGTGCCGCTTGCTGCATGCGAATTTTGACTTGGATCACCATCTTGTACAATAGACAAGACGAAATTCATGAAAAAAACACTTCATGAGGCATTTTTAGTAGAAGCATTGAAAACATTTTTTAGACTGATTTTTATGCTGATCACGATAAAGCCGGTTGCTTTGATGTATTTTGAGTGTGCAAAGGGGTCAAAATCAAGATTCAAAATGGCGCAAAAAAATACCACTAAAAAAATTAGTCCAAAAGATATAAATTTGAATTTTCTACAATAAATAGATATTACAACTGCTCTTCTACACAGACTTTTGCATCTGAGTATATTAACACTATTATTAATCATAAAAATCTACGCCTAATGGCGTAAAATTGGACCAATTCAAGATGGACGCCAAACAAAATACAAAACAACTTAATGTTAGGCGTACAATTCCACAATAATTCAGTGTTATTAAAAACATTTGAAGTCTCTTGAAGGAGAGTATATTGGTGAGTATATTATCAACTTCTCAGATTAAGTTGTAGCCCAAGGGGTAAATGTGATCAAATTCAAAATGGTGCTAAATCACCATGTGGACTATTGTATAGGGTCTAAAACAGGATTGTAAAAAAGTTAATTCATCCTGTTTTAGTACAGGTGTTTGATACAACTTTCTAGACGTATATTTTGGTATACCAGTAACTTTCTGGCTTCTTGAGTGCAACAAAGCGGATCAAAAAATTAAAACTGGCTACAAAAAATGCATCATTATCACTGAAAAAAAGGCAAAAGGTGAGGTATTAGTTTTCATACTAGTGGGCAATTACTAGTAGTTCTGCACAGAAAAGTACTGTTTGGAGCAAGTCCAAAGACTGACAATGTTCTTTACTACCTGATTTCCCGTTTTTCGTCCTTGGATAGAATATACAAGAGAAGTGTATGTTCTTGATTATATAAGTCATGACTTTATGTATTTGCAAAGTAAAAAATATGACGAGAATGTGGATATGTTGCCTATTATGAGTTCTCTTTCTTTCAAAGCGACTTTAAAAGGCCATTTTAAAGCCAATAGCATATTCCCAATATCAGAATTACAGTTATTCCATAATTAAGTGAGGAAAATATGTGGGACATTAAATTATCCTTTCGAATTTACTTTTGAGAACTAATTTGAGCAACATAGGCATACATTCGCATACCTCAATTTAGAAACGCAAAACTAACAGATACATTATGTCCTAACCTTTTGACTAAGTAAAATGAATACGAGAGTGTCTTCAGTGCTGGACACCCATCTGAAAATTATTCAATTTTTTATCTTTAAAACTCAAAAAAGGTAACTCGCATTTATTTATGCATCATATTTCCTTACCAATTCACAATTATCAACACTTTGCATATATGTAGTATGTATTCAAATTTCAAGTAAGTTTTGAGTACGTTCCACAAATATTCATGTATTAGAAGGTTGTTTTCATAGTGGACTAAATTTTTGAATCTCTAAATTGAAAACAAGTAAAAAAAAAGGAAAAAGTGATTTGTTTCCATTTTTATATCATTCTTCATTTATGCGACCGAATATTGAGCAAAAAAATATTAAAAACGTTTATTAAAACCGCGTTGTGTCTTCGATGTTCCACATCTTTTCTAACTTCCAAGGAAGAGTTCGTCAAGGAATATATTACAAGTCCTTAAATGATTTCAAAAAATAATATATTTAGAACACTATACAAAATGGTCATAATCTTACAGTACCATTTACAAAATTACATTCATCTTGTTTCCAGAAAGTTTCATTCGTAGAGATTCCTCTTTACAGGTCATGAGAATATATAAACGAATGAATGGAAGCAAACTATTTTGTTATTTGACTCTATCTCTCTGTTTGAACATTAAAAAAGAAAAGAAGTATCACGGTTTTATTTCATAAAAATCTATCTTCTCAGTACTAATGCGTTGTTGTTAGATTCAACATTATAGTGTCTTTCGAATTGAGGCCAAGAACCGATATACGGTTTCAAAGATACATTAAATATGAGTTATTACTTTTTTTCAAAGACCAACTCAGGTCTCGATTCTGATTCTTTCTTTACCATGTTTAACAAAGGCGTTGAATGCATGACTTACCTTAATTCAAACTGTGTAGTAAACCAAGTTTATAGTATACATACTTTTAATACCACATTCGCCTAATTGGGAATGTTTCCCATGCGAATGTCATTCAATAATCATTCCAGCTTTATTCATTCTAATGACAAAACTTTGATATTGCGCCTTAATTATGCATACCCATAAAATAGCATTGTCGGAGATATTAATTTGTACACGGTTACACTTTACACTCTATTCTTCAAAAACTGATCAACCTATTGCTTTACAATTTGTTTCCATAATTATGCACTATACCCTCCTCCAAAATGTTCATTGTGCCTGGTACATAAAGTGTA
Organism: Ophioderma brevispina; assembly: GCA_023653785.1. Lineage (NCBI taxonomy): Eukaryota > Metazoa > Echinodermata > Ophiuroidea > Amphilepidida > Ophiodermatidae > Ophioderma > Ophioderma brevispina. The sequence continues at coordinate 93,123 of JAMKCH010055668.1, read as the reverse complement.
CATATGTGCATGCGGAATTAAGGTTCAAAGTTTTTTTTTAGTGAAACCCAATTAATTTGCGGGAAATTTTCTAAACCTTGAATGCATAATTTGGCTGCCTATATTGGAAATGGACCTTTCTTACCATTTAACAATTTTATTACCCTGTTGTAACTCCAAAAACCAATGGTATCGATGGGTGCAAAATATACATTTTTGGAATTAAGACGGACATATGGTCTATACATTTAAATGATTGGATCATTTTAAAGGTTTGGACCCTTGTGTAATCTTAAATGGCCCCTTATTGAAAAAGTGACCACAATTTGAGATTTTATTTTATAGGCGAGTTGGAGTACTAACTATACCTAGCATTTATCATGTTTATATAGAGGGTCCATACTAACTACCAAAGTTCAAACCTTTTCTGTTAGTTGGGGGGGGGGGGGGGGGGGGGGGGTAAACGATGACGTTTTACCTGGGTCCATGCGCCTGACTCTATTGTGGTCGTATAGGTATACGTGCAGCTTGGAGCACTAGCGTTAACTACCGGATTACTAAATTTGCAGTTGTAGTGCCAGCATTTAAAGATCCTAGAGATGTCGTTTAATCGAAAAGTTACGACAAATATATGTGACAGTATTAGTTTACTGAAATTAGGCATTGCCAAATCCATTTTGGGGGAAAGTGTGTGGTAAGACAAGCTGACTGAATCTAACATGATCGTTTGGCACCAATGATTAATAATGGGAAATGGTAACTTTCATTTTATTCATTTACTCCTCTGAAGATTCCCTTTCTTCATACGGAATCTATTTGGAAGATTGCTGTTAGGCCTTTCCAAATATCTTGCAAGTCATTTCGAAGGTCCAGACATTCTAGTCTACAATTTATATTTTGCATACATAAAAGTATGACCTATAGCTAAGCCTACAAAGTGACTATAATTATAAATATAACAAAGCATATCATAGTAGGCCTATGCCACTATCTTATTCTAAGACACCTAGCAATAGAATGTCATGGCATTTAGATGTGAAATCGCCTCAAGTAGTCTTCCTTTCACTGGATACAGTACTCCATATACCTGTCCTTTCTTTATAAAAAATAAATTTTGAACAAAAAAATCACATATTGAGGAAGTATATAGTTTTCATTTTATTACATCAGTATTTTGGCGGCCATTTTGAATTTTCTCCAATTTTGGCTCATGGGGAAAGAACTTATGCTGGTAAGTTATTGATAATATGCTCAGCATCAAGGGACTGTATATAGAAGTAAGTCGGATAACTTTTAAAAGTAGAAATGCATTAATTAAAAAAATAAATATGAAATATGTTGCATTTGGCGGCCATTTTGAATTTTTCACATTTTGACCCCTTTGCACTCAAAATTCAGCAAAGCAACCGGCATTTTCGTAATCAGCACAAAAATTCAGTCTAGAAAAGTTGTTTTGAAACGCTTCTACTAAAAAATGCCTGTACTTCCTTAATTAAGCATCTTTTTGAGAATCTCGTCTAGTCTACAAAGTATTCCACATTATCTTTATCTGCATCACCATACATTTTAATGAAGTTTCTTCTCACAAAATCAGCGAAGAACTGCCCATTTAGTTTGTCATACTCTTCACAAATGATAACACCTTTTTGGTATGCAACAGCTACCATAAATCTGACTGTGTTTGCGCCAGTTCCTTCCTTTCTCCCTTTTGCAATGCATCCCGGTGTCAGGCCTTCCGTCTTCTTGCGCCACACCTTTCGTTTAGGGGCATAGGCCTGATCTTTTGGCCTACAATCTTGTGCGAAATTGTTGGGACACTTTGTCATTGTGACCCTTTCCCCGCTCCCCTAAATCAATGTTGGCTAGCTGATATGGTACCTGTGAGTGGTAGTGCTGTATGTTTGCCTCAACATTGATTGGGGGGGGCTGGGCGGTAGGTAAACACAGGGTAATAATGTTAACCTAACAAAATACTCCACTCAGGTAGTAAAACGGGGTCAGGAAGCTCACTGTCCCAACGAATTTTGCACAAGATTGTAGTCCCAATAATTGTGACTACACATTTGACATTTATTTTAACATTGGTCATTATCATATCACTGAATGTGTAGTCACAAAAGGAGATGTGTATTTGGTTAGCCATTTAACCACCACATATTTTAGTTAAAAATAAAAGCCTCCAAATCCATTAAATTTACCTGATTTTATCTTGAGGACCACTTAATGTCTAGAAGTATCATAATAAAAAATTTGTCAAAATGCTGGCAACTAAGTATGAAATTCTGATGAAATTTGATTGTCCAAATCTGACCAGCACCAAACTCCTTCAAAAAGCAAAGTGAAATTTAATATTAAAAAAAAAAATCATGATTTTTCTTGAAAACAATTACCTCCTGCATGTATCAGTCTTAAAACTGGATAGAAGAGATAGTAAGGATAAATACTATGTGATGGATTGATGATATAGACATCATTTTGGTTGCATATGCTGCTTGAAACTGATTGGAGAGGTGAGTGCAGTAGAATTGTTAAATGGCTAACCAATTACACATAACCTTTTGTGACTACACATTCAGTGATATTGTAGCGGGACGCGGCCCTGTGAGCGCCCGGAGGACTCGCGGGTAAGTTGCAAGGGGCAGAACCTTGTGTTCCTTCCGAATGACGCACATGACTCGGTAAATCAGTTTTTCAAGTATTTTATTACAACCAGCCTTCGCCTTGTCAATTTGTCATCAGACTACATCACAACGTCAAGTACCTGCAGTAATCATACAGCAAACTGCAATTACATGTTCTTTATAAACTAATTACTTTCTTAAACACTTTAACTACCTTTCTCGTCTTCTCCTCACCACATACATACAGTGCACAATTTTAATATAAGTGTTTTAGTCAACAATCGAAAATCGGCAGCATGCCAGAAAAATATACCATACATGTGACACCGGTGAGTGTACATGCACGCATCAACATACATGTTTGTATAACAGAATACTTTATGTACAACAATATGTAAGTTTTGAATGTTCAATTCAGAAAATCACAACATCAAGAAATTTCCTAAATGTATTAATTAAAAGCCCAATTTTGAATATAAATTTGCCTCTCTGTATGTGCATGCCATAATCAATAACACATACATGTGACTACCAAAAGTGTATATCTATACATTGACATTAATTGATTTAGTATCAATCTCACACACACATACACTCTAATGTAATTAAACCAGGGCACTGTTTGGTTCAAACCATAGCAGCCATGAATCATCATCATTGTTATCAGGTCGTCCATTGGTGTCAGTGAGAACCTTGTTCCCTGAAACGTCGAGTGGGACCTCGTCCCTGAAGCGTCGAGTGAGACCTCGTCCCTGAAGTGTCGAGTGCAAGGTTTGAACCAACAATACCCTAGCTTACCTTTAATAGCTGCAATACAAATCATGGTTAATGCGAAAATAATGACCATCAACTTCTTTATTTATCTCCATCTCTTGACTCCCATCATCCCCCCTCGATCAAATACATATACGCCATGATGTGAGTATCTGGATTTTGTTTTAACTCACATCATCCCCCCTCGATCTAGTACATACTCGCCATGATGTGAGTATCCCAGTTCTTAATTACACATTCACACTAACTCTAAAGGGAGGGGCAATATGTTCCCAGCATCTCAATCATCATTCAATAATAAATCCATAAACGTCTATTACATAGGGGACAGTCATAATATTATTCCCTATGAGAGCATGTTCCTATCCCTACAGAATGATCATTATTTTAATTGAAGTTTAATTATTCCGCAAAACATCAAAAATGACAAACAATTTAATTAATTCACCAAAACCATGAATGCAGGAAGAAGTGATAACTTTCTAAAACTATTGATTGCAAGTTAAAAGTTATCATATGTCTTTAGAAGTCATTTTAATATTTAATAGTATTTATTTTATTCACCATATAATATTCCAAAGCAAAAAAGAAAAAAATTAACAACTTCCCCTATCATTTAGACGGAACATTAGCCTTGTCTTCACATATAGAATATAATATTATTAACTATCGACATGGCGAAGCGAAAATATTTAATAATGTCTTCATCGCTCCTAACTTCATTACAAGTCTTCACATTCTCTACCTCTCCTAATTATTTGCAGTTCGGTGCGCATGTGCAGTAACATACAGTGAATGACCAAGAGTTTACATGAATTTAATCCTTCATGAATTAAAGAGAGAAATATTTTAAATTAATCATGTCTTGATCGCTCCTAACTTCATTACAAGTCTTCACATAATAACAACAAACATCATTATAATTATTCTCTACCTCTCTTAATTATTTGCAGTTCGGTGCGCATGTGCAGTAACATACAGTGAATGACCTTGAATTTACATGAAATTAATCCTTCATGAATTAAAGAGAGAAATATTTAATCATGTCTTGATCGCTCCTAACTTCATTACAAGTCTTCACATAATAACAACAAACATCATTATAATTATTCTCTACCTCTCCTAATTATTTGCAGTTCGGTGCGCATGTGCAGTAACATGCAGTGAATGACCTTGAGTTTACATGAAATTAATACTTCATGAATTAGAGAAATATTTAATCACGTCTTGATCGCTCCTAACTTCATTACAAGTCTTGACATAATAACAACAAACATCATTATAATTATTCTCTACCTCTCTTAATTATTTGCAGTTCGGTGCGCATGTGCAGTACCATACAGTGAATGACCTTGAATTTACATGGTGACCTTGAATAAATTAACAATGAAAATCAAAGAGGAGAAGAGATTTCACAATGTGCATTTCTCACAAAACAAAATCTTATTATTTCCAAAAGTTACTAAATATATTCCCAATTTCATTTATTATAATTTACTAGTCAGTCAAACATCATTACTGAAGATAATATATATCTCACAAAGCAGTCCCATCAAGTTGATATGGGATCACTATACTGCCGTGTACAACGACAACAACAAGCGCCACGCAGACCATAGGGCGCTATACTTGTACATGTGTCAAGAAGACAACGACAAGGTTTACGCGCGTCACACAATAACTTGCTATACCATAGAGTGTTGTACATGAAAATGACAAGATGGCGCAATCGTGTAAAAATCTCCATCCTCTCTGCAAATTCGATTTTTTAAAGTGAGTTTGACAACAAAACACACACCAACTAATCTCCCATCACTGCAGATATGCAATTAATGATTTTGAAAAATTTAACGAAATAATGAAATTCCAGTGACTTTTCTGAAGTGTAATGTCATTGACTGTCAACATGCACACTGCTATTTACTACTCGATTTTTCACACTAATATTTCGCATCTCTCGTAATACCCATTTACATGACAGCAACCTAACATCCTAGCGGTGATATGAGAATGGCAAAATTTATTATCAGAAGCTATCCTGACATGAATTCATGAACTTTAATTACGAAAATACTGACTTCAATTTCCAAATGTGTGGACGAGTAGAATATGAATTTCCACACACAATTTTCGACAATATTTCTTCATAAATCTAACTTAATGTCACAATCCTGATTATTCATGCTCTCGGCCTAGCCTTCCTACGAATATTTTTTACATAAAAATGCATTTAAATATGACACTTGCCCGCTCCAAAATGTAAAAGAAATCTTGAAAACAGCACATATCGAGAAGCTTGCACGCACCTGCAGTAATCATACAGCAAACTGACCTTTTTCTCGCCAGTGCTGAATACCGCGTGGTGTGATTGATCACGCAGTAGGCCGACGCGCTGATTGGGCAAGTGCGTAATTTTTCTGATATAACCTTGCATAATTAGTATGACGTAATGGAAATTAATTTGTAAGCAGAGAGCTATGGATAACCATTTGGGACATTAATTGTGACAAAATAATACACTAAGAAAATACAAGCTAACTTCCAATCCCGTTTCAATATGATAATGACCAATGTTAAAATAAATGTCAAATGTGTAGTCACAATTATTGGGACTATGCAAGCCATAATATTTACAAAACTAATGTAAACATCATTATTGGTTGAGAAGTGCATTCCATCTGATAATATGCATACTGTAGTATATACCGACATCACCATCCTTCATTAGTTCTGCAAGCCTCACCGTCGCATTTTTTTTAAATTTCGAAAGCCTGGGCTACACGACCACCCAATATGGAGTGTCTAGTCAGAGCACCTCGGACTAAGATTCGATCTGTGTACTTTCCTGGCAACGTGCAGTCTAATACACGTAAAAAGGTACACTCGACTGAGAGCACTGCAGGCACGCATAACTAATCCTTTATGTCCTTTATATTACTCAAAATTTCCATAGGAATACCAGACATTCATCTTGGATCAGACCTAAAACAGACCTGATCGCCCGTACTAACAATAGAAATCGATGCTTCTCATCTCTTTTGGTATGTACCACTGTGGTATGAACACAGTTCCCGGACCGTGCACAATTTCACTCGAGTTTGGTCAACTCGGCCCAAAACAAACTCGGCCCAATAACAACACCAACTCGGCCCACAAACAAAAAATGTGTAGCGATGCATTGTGGAGTGTGACTATTTTATAGTAATGCATTATGGGAGTAAGGGTCATTGCAGTAGTGTGTGTCGGGGGGGGGGGTAGGGGCACTTAACACACAAAACAGAAACAAACACAATCATTGAGGGAGTATTTTTTTTATATTTTTTTTTACACTCACAATATCATTTTAGACTGTTTTAAAAAAAAGCACTTCATAGTGGGGTACCCCCAATATGCCAAATACGCCCACAATATTACGTTATACTTGCAAATACGCCCAAAATGTATGCCTGGAAAGTTATGGACATGTAGGTCCCTGTTCCTGTTGATACATGTAAATGATAATTATCACAACTCCATTAGGGCCTAATGTTCAATGATAGAAGAACTTATATGGACAAGGAAAAAAAGAACTTAAGTAGAAAACGAAAAAAAAACAACCTTAATCGTGAAAGAAAGGAAGAAACCCCCGAAGGAAAGGAAGAGAAAAAGATATTAACTGTTTACATCAACTGGGTCAGACCTGAACTAGAGATTGGTCCGATTGGTATTGGGGCCGATATGGTATGGGCCAGTTGGTTGTGGTGCCAAGACTTTAACAGATAGACAAGCGGATTCTCCAAAACGGCGTAACCAAAATCAAGTGCCCAACAAGTCTTTAAGTGAGCATACGCACTTCATATTAAAGTTTTGGGCACCACCATTTGGTTAGTATCGGCGTATTTGGAAAGTCCTTATGCAACTATTATTGAGACACGCTGATTTACGGTCGTCACAATAAGCGAGTGAAAAACAATAATAACTAGACAACTCCAGGAGACTATGTCCGTTACGTATGATGAAGTATGCACATGTCGAGTTGTTGTTGTTGACATGTGACCCTTAACGATGGCTCTTAGAGGGGGTTATGTGGACACTTTTTTCACTTTTCATTGAATGCCTACAAGATGGCATAGCATATGATTGGTCAATGAAGCTTCTTTTATATTTGACCCCTAGATGACCCCATTTGGACCTTTGACCCCATTTGTAGCAAAAAGAAATAGAGCTTTTCCCAGTGGTTCTGGTGAACACATTTGACATAAATATCTGATTTGGTTGATGAGTTATAGCGTTTTGCATATTAATTAGCTCATTTGCATATCTTACACGTGACGCCTGGGGGCCTATATTCTGTCACATGATTCGGCTCGACATTATCCGCAACTTTTGCACAGACATCACCTATACAAGTGTTATCGATTTTGGATAACATTTTGCAATTAATTAGATAATGCCGCCTTTTTGAATTATGTTAATGAGAGTTCCGATATAATTCTGTGTACAAGCTGTATACACTGACCAAAAACGATGCTCATGCAGAATTTTCAGGAGTAGTGCACCTTATCTGTAGAAGATGTAGGCTTCCAAAGATTTTTAGTTTTTGACCTCTGGTGACCCTTACGAGAGGTCCAACTATTTTACACCCCTGATGTAGCTGGGGTCAGTGGTTCTTTGACCGGATTTTGGTAAATCTCGGCCCAGCCGTTTGGCAGACGAAGGCGAAAAGCGATGGTCGGAAGATGGAGAAGGAGAAACAGCATAACAGAATACTATGACCCCGTTTAACGGGCAGAGTAACAACTGATGCCACATGCTATCACTCGAGATCGCCACTATCTCTTTTCCTAAGCAAATAAATTAACAGGAGTCATCGGGAAACTTTTTGTGTATTAGGAATGCAGGAATCTTTTTAGATGCATGGTTTCATCCAGCTGATTGGTTCGCATAATATTTTCAGAAAATCGGCCCGATCAGACACTGGAATTGGGGAAATGCCACACCTGATAACATACGCGTGAAACCAACCAGATTTGTAAGGCTTCGTGTGTTTGTGCAGTAACAGCGACGAGACGCGCGCTGGTTGCGCAACAACAAGGATGGCGCGCGATGTGTGAGAGAAATCGGTTACATTGCTGACCTATTCAATAACACGAGGGTTTCCCCTCTTGGTTTTATATTTAGCATCAATGTTTTGGGCCGAGTTGTTGGTTTTGGGCCGAGTTGGTTGTGGGCCGAGTTGGTTGTGGGCCCGCGTTTGGTAATGGGCCTACTTGGTTTGGGCCAGTTTCATTCACACGGTTTCACGGTTTGGTAAACTGAAAAAGCTCCAACTGGAGCATCACTCAAGTGTGAGGAAGAGGTCGAGGGGGACAATCTAATCAAGCGAGCCAATGATAAGAGCTTTACTGAATATGCCGACTGGCATTGGCCGACTTGACTCGAGAGCGTTTCACTCGCCTGTGTTTGTTTACAAAATAACGGACCACTTTTCATGACCTTGTCACCTGTGTCCAGGTCACTTAGGGGTCTCCGTTTCGCCGTTTTGGACTTTCATGACTTTCTGTCACGTTTGTGCCACTGAAAGACTAAGTGCATAACTTTGCTTTTTTAAGTTTATAATTTCTTCCTGAAAACCAACTCAAAACATTTCATGGTTGTCTACATGTCTTACAAATCCCAAAAGTAGTAACTTTGCTAAACATGGACTCAGTCCCCCCCCCCCCCCCGGAGCGCGTAAGTCCCCCACTTAGTTCCAGCGCTATCATTCATGATTCTGCTATAATTCATGCTATTTGAGACCGAGTATCACGCCCATGCCAATCTGCAATAGGCTAGGCTTCATGACTTCTTCTGGAGGAATCAACGAGCTTAAAGGGGGATTTTTTTTTTTTAAAGATTTCACATATCAGGTGTCACACCCTAAAAAAATCGAAAGTTTTTGCTCTCAGCTAAGATCACCTGTCAGTGTCAGTGTAGGCTCGACACGTCGTAGCCGGGCGAATCCCGGGGCTACGAACTAGAGTACATAGGATATCGCGGGGTTTTTCGGACGGAAAACTGTCCGGAAAAAAAGTTTTAAAAAAAACTTCACTTACCGACCTCCAATTGGTATATTCCGACTCCTTGGGTGTTATTATCACGAATAAATAATTAGATGTAGGGCCAAAAAAAGCAATTCTGAGGTATAATGTAAACATGTTCTTTCTGCAATTTTGTGGGATGTGGATTTTAATAACGGCAAATTTTAGTATCTTTAGTGCCTTCAATGTTCTTCAATTTTGCAAACCATTTAACAAAAATGACGCCAAACATCCCGTAAAAGTAAACACTGACTGAACTGCAACATTCCGTTAGAAATAAGAATCTCAGTGACATTAGGTAGGATTTCAGGTGAGTAAAGTCAGTTTTTAAAATTCGTGATGACCCTCAATGCTATATACTTCTTCTCTGACCTAGTACAACCCACCCAATATGGAGTGTCTATCAAGCACCTCGGCTCTACTGTCATGTCGTCCGAGGTTCTCTGGCTTTTCCACGTACGATAGCCCCTAGTCCTACTATTAATCTAGACACTTCCCCCGTACAATTTCATCAAAATCCCCGTGACATTTCATCCCCGTGACGATTCATCCCCATACACTTTCATCCCCTAAATAAATTGATTGTTTCGTTTTTTTATGTACAAAGTGAATTAAAACAAGCGAATTAGAATAAAATAAATTTAATTATCTAGAAACTCGGCGTACCGTTAACAGTAGGCATCTTTGCGGGATGTCCCGCAAGTCGATCGCCGGTTCGTCGGTCCACTCAATGATGGACTGACACCCTTTCCCTTATTTAATTCCCAGTAATATAAGTAACCACATACAACCATGTATGTGCTGCCAGCATCATTTGTTTTATGATAACACTATATAAATTACCTTAAACTTAAATTAAACAATTGTAAGATGCTTCATCGCCGCTTTTGCGCGACCCCCCGCGGTGCAAATTCTGCACTTTAGCTTTGGTATATCACCTAGCTGCGAGCTATTGTTGAATGCTTCACTTGTTTACGTGTATCTGTATCTTCTTGGGAGTCAAGAAATGACATTTGATCCTTTCACTCAAACGCCATTCCCCAATTTTCACTTCGATAATGACATGTGCCCTCTTTATTAGCTTTTTAGATCTATGTGTCCAGTCCCAGTCTCTCCAATGACAATGTGAGAGGCTTTTGAAGGCTACTGTAAGTTGAGTGGGAATTTGTTGAGTATGTGGAGTACTGTATAGCAGGAAATTTTTGTTCACAGCACACTTTTTAATCGTGGTTACTGATATGGTATGGATTACAATAATGCAACCTTTTTGGTCATTTTTGGTTTTGTGAGACCCTTTTTTTTTTTCGCGTCCACACCGAAGAAAGAAAAAAGGGAATCTACTATCTCAACATATCCTGAGGACAATGGCAGAAAGAAGAATCTGCAATTTTTTTAACTTTTTTTTTTTCATATTTGGAATACTTACCGATTTGTTATATCACACCGTTAATGAATTAGCCAAAACCCAGTTGTTAAGCAATAATAGGCACATTTTTTTGGAAGAGCGCCACCAATTTTCCAAAAATTTTTTCGAATATTATTTACACAGTTGCATTGGTACTGGCTGTTCAATATAACTGTGAATGGTTATAAAAAAGCTCGAAAATGTCTAGTGTTGCAAACGAAGAAATATTAATGGAAGATCGCTGGATATAATTCGACGGTTGTTGGAAACGGCCTTTCAATATGAATAGCCGGGAAATAGCGACATATACGTGTCTACGCTAATCTATTAGTTGTTCTTCGCCAGGCAGAAGAATTAATCCTAATCCTGAATTGACCAACCCTCATGCAGTGGACTCCATTCTTATTGTGGTGTACACGCCCATCTATTGTGTTTACCCTTCTCCTCTTTTACTGATAACTGTCTGTTGAGTTCAAGAGTCTCATATTTTCCATACATGCCATGTCAAGTGATATACATACCCTACTTGCACCACTTATGATAGGACATCCCTGCTTGCACATATGAGAACTAGTCCAACCTAAAGGTAGCTATGTCAACAGTTTTTCTGATTGGTTGGTGGTCAGATTGCAAAATTTTGCTTGACAAATTAAACTGTAGAATGACTTCTATAGCCATTTATATCCAAAATATAGTTCCATTGTTATAATATACAAGTTTTTGGTACAGAATTACAATTGTTTTGTATGTATATTTTGAACACTGATAGCAGGAAGTATGGTAAACTGAAGCGGTGTTCCAATGCAAGTGTGATTCTTTTCTAGCTTCAAAATAATACCAGATGTATCAGAAAAATGTGGGGGAAGTAACATGAAACCGAATGTCTTTTGTTTCACGATGAAAGGTTGCTCATTATGAATATTGATGGCCTGCCTTGTATAGTATTTTTAAACTATAGTGTACAAGATCATTTGTTGTTTCATCATTCACAAATTGTGGCACTAAATGCAGAAGATGTGTCCTTTTAAGACTCGTCTTGTTTTAAGAGGTAATTTTTCTTGAGGTGGGACTAAATTTTCATCATGGACGTACATACACTTAGCATTTCGTTCTTCAAAAAATGTGCTGTTGATTTTGGCTTTAAAGAGACACTGGCACCTGGGGGGGTTCTTTCATTGGAAATGGGTATGGGGATGTGCGGCCGAGAAGGGTTGGGCATTTTTCATTCAGCGATTTTGGCATATTGACGGTCCCTTTTTCTTGCAAATTGGAATATGAAAGGGTTGCATTCTGATGTTTGCAAGTGATTTTCCAATGGTCAATCAGGTTGAAGAATGTTTACAAATCACAAACCACAATGTGAAAATATTGCTGCCAGAATGACTTAAAATACTTTTACCATTTAGTGGGGGGTGAAGTTTTTCTCAGCTTCTGGGCTTCGCCCCCAAACCCATCTACGAAATGCCCCTCTAATGGTCTATGACTTAAAAAAGGGGCCATTTTGTGATCAACAACTCGAGTCCCCCACTAATTTTATATCATTTGAACCATGTGCCTACATAGCAAAATTGATATACTCTGTAAGAAAATCATATTTTTGTATTTTCTGTCCCATAAATGGACAATGACATCACGTGGTGGCCACGCTTTTCCTTGGCTTTAACTTTTTGGATACATCCACATCACCAATTAGGCCTTTCACCAAAAACTGGAGTAACAGAATTCACATCTCAGTTATCACTGATACCAGTATTTAATTCTCGCTGGAGTTTTGGCAATTTTTTTAGCCAATCTGCTACAATGATAAGAATGGTGGTAGGGCTGAAGTGGTCAAGAGCTTGAACTTATCTACTGGTTACTTAATTGATTATTTATAATGTATAGAAATAGCTCTAGTTAAGGCAAGACATACTCATTGGGCTAACATTAAACAAAGAATGGCATTAATTATCGTTGGATGCTTCTTTTTATTCCCGTTTCATCATAACCCCTTGTATATGACGGATAAAGCGATGTAATCCAGTAGGTGCCCTGAGCCTGTTTGGTTTTGTTTCGTTTGTGGGCCAAAACGCATTAAGCCACAAATGTACGTCATCGGCATGCCGCGTGCTTGTTTCTCTCAGGGGAGAATCATGCAGAAGCAAGTAGCCCACTCTGGAACAACTAATCGCAATGTAACAACATGTCAACTCATTGTAGATGCCGGACTACATTCTATTTCAGTGATGAAGTGCAGCTGAAACACTTTAGGGCTAAAGGGGTCATTTCGGATTAACAAAGCCTCGTCTACCTGACTTTGCCAAAAACAGTTTCAGATTCTTATTCATCTGGACCATTGGTCTAAATATAGTATAGTGTGACAAACTTGTGCTCTTGAAGAATCACCAGTTTAGCCTATGGGATGCTAGGATCACAAAATGGCATCTTTTTAAGATATCAAATTCTGACTTTTGAACCTAGTTTGCTTTTCTATTCCTTTTTTGGGGGGGGGTTGTATTTGTCACGGAAAATTTAAACTGATTTTGCAAAGCCACAATGCATGAATGGGAACGAAAATGAAAAAAGAAGAGGGGCTGTATTCCAATTTTGCCTTAACACCATTACAAAAATATATTTAGATAGTTTTTCTTCCTTCTTAATTTTTCTTTCCGATTGTTAGGCTGACAGTTATGATTTACTTTTTGTTTCACTGGGAATGAATTCAATGGCGAAAACAAATAAAAAATGGTGTCTTCTATATAGTACAACTAACTGAATTATGAAAAACGCTACAATTTTACTGTAATAATATGTGACAACTTCACCACGGCGCCACAAAGGGAGTTGGAAGTACTCATAAGTCACTGGATAACGACCAAACCCTACTTATTTACAAGAGGATAACACGTTACTGTATCAACGTTGAAACTGGCAATGATGAATTAACCAGAGCTAAACATAGCCCGTCACCAACAGGGATGGGCCTAACAACAAACGGCCGTAACCACTTTCTTCCCTTCAAAAGGTGGGGGGAGAAGAAAAAGCAATACAATACATAAGTCTTATGCTCATACTACAAAAACACTAGAGTCATTGCTCAAAGTCACCAAAATGATAGAGTCACTGCTCAAAGTCACAAAATGATGGCAAAAGTATGCTAGTCCAGTTCAACAAAAGGACCAAAGGGTATCAAAAAACTTACGGCCTTCACAGGGGTAGAACCCTCCAGCCTTGTGGATTATTCTGCCCCTTATTAATAAAATCAAGCTGCTGTGGAAACACAACTAATCCAAAGCGAAATCTTCAAGGTGCTTAGGAAGTGGAAGTTCCGCTGAGTCAGAACGTCTTGCAAAGTATGGGGTGAGTCTCTAGGTGTCCAATTCATAGGGCTGCAGAGAGGATCAAGATTACTAGCTCCCTATGTGACTGAGCTCCAGCGGCGGCTTTCTGGTTCTTGGGTTAGTTTACTAGAAAACTGGGGGAGACTTCTGTAGAAATGGCTGGTTTGTTAAAGAAGTTTCGATGGAATAAGCAGGTTTGGAAGGGAAGTAGGGGGCTTGGCATGGGCCAACATAGAGTCCTCACTGTCTGTGTTAACTGATGCTGGGGATGATCCAACGGATGAGTTGGGGTGTGTCAAAAGTGGACTTGCGGACCTATAGCATTCTGACTTGTTGGATACGATACGAGGATTTCTCAACCGAGATCCAACAAACTTGCGCACATTACACCACATGTCCTTCGACGGAAGTGACCAAATTCTGTTCCTGGCACGTGACTTGTCGCGGTTCTGATTACAGGTACACTAGGTCACCGACTTCTTCCACTGAGTGGGGGGGGGCAACTGATCCTAAGGGTTGCCTTTGACTTTTAACTTAGGGGGGTGGTTTGCTGACGCACTTGTTGGGACTGGATCATATGTGGTAAGAGAAAGGATTTGCTGTTTTTTGTGAAATGAATACAGTTGAGACCACATCTCACATGACGAGAGACCGCGTGACCTTAAGACGAGAATTTAGAAATGCTGTGGCGAGTGAGAGCGGAGCGTGAGAAGGGATACAGGGCCGCCCAGTGGGTCCTGGGGTAACAGTTCATCCTCTAACTCGCGAACTGCCTTTTCTGCTAGGGATTTTGTTTCATTCTGACGCGTCCAACCTCATGCTAATGCGATATGCCTGAGGAGCTCAAAGCGGACAAGGGCGTGAAAAAAAACCAGGTGCGGGATCAGTACCCGAATGACAGCGGTTGCTGGCCCTCAGTGGACGCATTTATAGGCAGAGGCGGATCACGACCATACGAAGCGTTGCATGCTGTTGTATCACAAGGAACGATCGTGGTGAAATGACCGTGGTGTTTCCCGCAGACTAAGGATCAAAGGCGGTACGTTAAGGACATCTGCATGAAAATGAGACGCCAAACGCTTAAGGAGGAGCTCCGGTGGACTGCTTGATCAAGGGTGTGGGGGTGTTGCGCAGGGGAATGCCACATGGTGATGACAGCGGATGTCACTGTCAATAGACTTGTCATGTCCAAGGCGTAGAGAAATAGAAACGTAGAAAAATCGGGCGGCGGTCATCGAAACTTAGCTGGGTGAAGACTGAGGATGTCTAAACTGAATGTGCAGGGCGTCAGGAGGCCATTCAGAACTGGGCGAGGAAACAATTAATACACTCGCATGTGGGAGAAAAGTGGCTGGTCACGGCTGGCATGAAGGTTTCGCAACGACCAACAGGACCCTTTGGCCAATGGAAGCAACTGGTAGGTATCGTTTCAACTTTGACATTAGTGGTCTCCTTTGATGGCCGTGTGCCCTGGACCAAGTGAGCATGGGTTCTACGTAAGTCAGAACATTCCAAACGAATGGATGACAGAGCTCTGCTGGGTGAACGGGGAGAAGCTCTAGCATTGCCTGAGATGACGTCTTCAGCAGAAATGCGTAGGACGGTAGACTCATTTATGTTTAACAAAGCTGCAAATCTGGCAGTTGGGTTGGGCAATCAAGGAGCATTGCGGCTGCGAAATCAGAGGAATGTTGGCTGATCCAGAGGACTGACGAACGTCACTTGATAACGGCACTGTGGACAAAAATGTGGACACCCGAGGACTGGCAGAAAATTCTCTACGGCAAAGCTTTCAAAAGGCCTGCACACATGGCTTAATCCCTCCGTAAGTATACAAGCATGGTGTTGGGATTGAATAATGAAAGGATGACGTGATTGGTAGATGCAGAAAGAAATAGGAAATAGAACAAGGCTTCACTTCCATGGTAGCCAGGGGTTGGAGTCCCACGCAATTGGCATTGAAGAATTCCAGCAAGGTTGTGGTTATCCATTGCGGTTATATACAACGTTGACCAATAATGTGCTTTGGACAGAGCATCAGTAAACAATCCAAAAGTGGTCATTCTGGGCGTGGAAAGGTGATCTACGGGTGGAGTTTAGGGCAGCTGGAGCAGTCTTGAAGGCACAGGAGGGTCATCGACCAGGTGATTGTCTTGTGTCTGGCGGCCTGCTACCACATCATATAATGGGGCCAAAAGTCTATCACACTCAGGAAATCCCGCGAGCCAAGCTTTGATGCACCAATGACGCTCTCATTCCACAAACCTTTTCTGGGGTTCACAACTGGAAAGCGTAGCCACACGGTTTTGTGGACTGGCCCGAAGAGTTCCATTGGACCAGATCCAGCCTAAGATGACATTACTCTTGGGAAAATAATAACCGTCGTGGATGGAAGAAAGACGCAGATGGACATTCGTACAGGAATTGCAGAATAATCTCCAATTATGCAGAAACTCATCAATGGTGGGCACAACCCGCAGTACAAATCATACCGCAAGCTTTGCAACCACCCTCTCCAGGGAGATCACGAAGAGAACAGGCACATTAGCTCTTCCAAGTGCCCGTTTCCGAACCAGGCATAACCATTGCGGATCTTGGGTATACACGACGCCACGAAATGGAGTAGCTACACCACAGTATTTCATAGACTTGGCAGAGAGGGGAGGAAGCTGGTTAGATAGAAGGCCACTGGTGAGCTCAGTTGCTATAGGGGACTTCCACCTTCGCAATCTAGTAAGGGTAGACGCACAATAAGGCATAAGTGAAGGCTTGGGTTTGCTGTACCTGCCTACATCAGCGAAAGCAGTAACTTTAAAACGAAAAACGCCACTGGGCTTCTTGATCAAGAATGAGGGGTTGAGGTACTTAACTGCAATACCGACATCTTCTGGCAGGCAGAGACACCAAGGATTTCACTCATCAAACTTGGTTGCAGCTCCTGGAGTTTAATAATGGGCATAATTGGGGAAAGTAGGCCCTTTGCTCTGTGGTGGCTCGACTGGAGCCCATATTAAAAAAGCTTGAAGGGACGGCAGCGACATTGGATCAGGGATGAGGGTCAACACTTCTCAATTCTTCAGGGAGAGAGAATGAATTGGATTATTACGTTCCGGGCTAAGTGTGTGATCTGGATCCTAGAGAGACATTGCAGAGCGTCGTTTGGGAGGAGAGGTTTGGTGTGGCAGGTTGATTCCGCATGGGAGGTAAGTGTATTTAGTGGCAATGGTTGAGGTAAGTTATAAGCACGGATTTGCACCAAAACTGTCGTTGTCGATCTAAGGAAGAGTGGGCTCGATGCTGTTATTGGAATGCGGACTTGCCAGCAACCTCTGAATGGGAGACTTGGAAGGGCAATAGATGGTATCTGATCGGAGGGGGTCTGGAAACACTCGCCCATCAAAACAAGTGGTTATAAAGCAAAAGTGGAGTCGTACTCTGTACATCTTCAGGACGATCACTTCATGTATTCGCCAGGACATACAGTAGTGATGTGCGAGGGTTTGCACGCAGAAAATGAGCTCGACGTACGGTGTGTGGTTGCTTAAGAAAATTCGGTGTCCATACGTGTTGTAGATGAGTGCCATTCCACTCAAATTGATCTGAGTTTTTGCAGGACGGGAACTCGCGACCTCGTTCAGCTTCTAAATGGGATTGCCTCCATTTACTGGAAAACATCAGCGCTTTCTACAACCAGACCAACGGAAAAGAAGTGGTTGGCCGTCGCGAGAGTGATGAAGGTGAGCGATGGTTCTCCAACCACATCAAGAGGGGACTGACCATCGGACTGGGGGGCCGACTGGGGCTCTTGCGAATTTTGACGCCTAAGGTCGAAATGTAGTTCTGCAGGATGAGATCCGTGGCCTCACATATCAATGTGAGGACGAACTGCTGAGGTCACAGAAGGTTGTCCAAATAAGGAGGAGGGACTACCAGGCTGCACACCGTGAGGGCAGTTGATAGCTCTGACACCTGGGAATCATACCATGTTCTCGGCGATGAAGGCCAAGTCATATTTGTTGATCGTCATTCGGATTCATCAAGGAGTTGGCACTTGACGAGCTCTCGCGATATACTTGCAGTCTTGCTCTGGAAGGTGGGGGCTTCGCTCCTAAGGAAAGTGGTTGAAATCAGCACGTCCCACCTGCTTGCAAAAGGGACACGACTGTGTAGGTTGTTAGGCTGACTCTCGCTGTGTGCGGCTTTTTGCGGCCAATCTTGGGGGAATTGTGGGCGTGGTGTGACGGGGCGCATAGCTCGAGCATCTTCAAAGGTGTGAAGCTCCTCTAGTAGTGAGTCGAGGGCCTGGGATATGGGATATTTATGGTTTGATTGGAAGAAAGAGTGTTGCGTGGACGCAGTTCAGGACCGTCGCGTTGATTGAGAGGCGTGGAGGTCGCTCCACTATGGATCAGACGAAAGCCATGTCAGGGACCAAAGTTCTCGAGGTGAGGCGGTAGGGAGTAAGTAGTCTCGTCTTACGTAGACTGGATGACCATTTGATGCGTGATTCCACCACCTGGAGCGGACAGTATCTTCAACAAATGCCATGATGCGCTGAAAAAGATCCTCGGGGTCATCAGCATTGGGGTTATTTGTGCTGCAAAATCAAGGAAATGACCTCCGGTGGACTGGAATCCATAATGTAGCCGAAAGCAATTGATTGCCAAATGTCATTGATGCAAGTGATGTTTTTCACATGGTATTGCGGAGATATAAACTGACGGCAATAGTTGGCGATTTGGCATCCCTAGCCCAGTAATCAAGCAAGCCTAGAAACTTTTGTGTGGCAGTAAGGCGCTTGGCCTACGGGGACTGATCACCATTCACTGTGAATCCAAGCAGGGGGGAGGATGTTTGGTTTTTTTTTTCCCACTTGGCATCGTCAAAAAGGGGAAGGAAAGCAAAGTTGGATCAAGGGACAAAAGTTGTATGAATGTATGCTTCCAGCTTTCACAATGAGTTCACGTCTCATTTTGCTAAGAGAGACCACTGTTGGGGCACGGATGGTGGTTGCTACTCTATTGAAAGACACTTTTCCACTCTTGTCAAGAAGCATAAGTCAGTGTATAACACACAGGCTACGGTTTATAGGCTGGGCTGGCACGAGCACTGCTCTGTGAAATCCAAAAACAAAGAGTTAGAGGTACTGTTGGCTTTTGAAATCACTGGTACTTCCCATAGATTTTGGCTTTTTTAATTCGTGAATGACGTGGAACTTGAATTCCCGACGCTGCCGCCACGCCACAAAGGGAGTTGGAAGACTCAAGTCACTGGAAACGACCCAAAACACTAACTTATTTACAGGAGGATAACACGTACGTATCAACGGTTGTGAATGGTGTGATGATGCAATGGAACTGATGAAGAACCAGAGCTAACATAGCCGCACCAAACCGGATGGCAAATAAACAACAAACTGGCGCTGGTTATATGTAAAATGAAAAAAAATCCAAGTCGAGACGTCACAAGGTAATTAAGATCCTGATTTGAATTAATCAAGATAATACTCAATTAAAATTCTATTTCCATCATGTCAAATGGCTTAACTATTTAAAATGACCAGGCCCGGGGAATCGTCAAAACATTAGGGTTAGGCCTAGATAAAACCCTATAGTAGTTACGCATGTATTAATTTATAAATAGATAGCAAACCCTGTTTCCTCATATAGGGAAAAAAAAGACTCCTTGTACCTTCCAACACTCTTTTGGGATTTATGGCCAGTTCTCCTCGGTTCTGTCACAAGAATGTTTTTGGAAAAATTTAATTTGCAAATAAGGCAAAAAAAAAAACTACGTGTGTTAGCTTCTTTTGACTAAAAAAAAACATTGGCTATGCTTTTTTTCCCCTTTTTTTTTACAAAATAAGCTTATGACCTATGCGATTCTTGTTTAAATTTGCGCCGTGGTTTTTAGAAAAATAAAATATGTGCCAAGTCCAATGTAATCCTCTTCCGTTTTCAAGGAATAAAACAAACTTCACACAATAAAAAAAAAAACACAATAGAGTCCATATAGTTCCATTTTTTTTTGTGTCGCCTGCCCTAAGGCAGGAAGACACATAGGGATCACTTTGTCCACTGTAGTTGTTGATGTCTGTTGTTGATGTCTGTTGATGATGTCTGTTGTTGATGTCTGTTGTTGTGAAAAAGGGTTAACATTTTCTTGTAATATCCGCATACTTTGATGGATTTAAACCAAACTTGGGTCACAGGTGCAACATGGCATCCCCCATTTGTTGATGAGGTCAAAGGTCACATACCGAGGTCAAAGGTCATGTGAGGTCAAGTTGTAAAATAGGCTGAAAATGTAAAATTGACCTCATGTGAAAAGTTGAAGTTCAATTGGAACCAAACTTGAGTCATAGGTGCAACATGTGATCCCTCATTTGTTTATGATGTCAAAGGTCACATACCAAGGTCAAAGGTCATGTGAGGACAAGTTGTAAAATAGGCTGAAAATGTAAAATGGACCTCATGTGAAAAGTTGAAGTTCAATTGGAACCAAACTTGAGTCATAGGTGCAACATGTGATCCCTCATTTGTTGATGAGGTCAAAGGTCACATACCAAGGTCAAAGGTCATGTGAGGTCAAGTTGTAAAATAGGTCAAAAATGTAAAATTGACCTCATTTGAAAAGTTGAAGTTCACTTGGAACTAAACTTGGTTTATGGAGTTTACTTGCAAACCCTCATTTGTTTATGAGGTCAAAGGTCACATATCAAGGTCAAAGTTGATGTTAGGCCTATCATTCACAAACCGCGACGGCAAGCGACACAAGTGGTCCGAGGACCGATGTATTTTTTTATTTGTATGGTTCCATTGGTTCCCAAATTTTGAGACACACTTCGTGTCAAGAAAAGTACCGAGTATCGCCTAAATAGAAAAAAATCTTTAAAATGTTAAAAAAAGTGTCAAAATCGCCGTCACCGCATAGAGCTATGAGCTAAATCTAATTTTAAAAGCTATGCGCGAGGGAAGCTGAGACAAACTATGTTTTGGCCTAATATTATTAAAACTTTATTTTGTGTTTGAAAACATGGTTTTGGTGTAATTTAAATTGTGAAAATCCTGAAACAAAAAAATTCTAGACTTGTGAAAATTAAGGTTGGTATTCTTTTCTCATTCTGCAAAAACAGGGCCATTCGGAAGAAGTCAAGCAAACATTTTTTATCTATTGATTATTTCTTTTGCTCTTGCATACATTTAAAAAAAGACCTTGTCAAACAGTCATATGTTGTAGCACATCCTATGGAGGGGAGTTACAACAGCCACAGATTTTCCTGACAAGCATCTATTGCGTTAATTATTTTGGCACCAACAAAATTAATAGGATCGCAAAGTCCGCGAACTATCACTGACTATTGTGATCCTAATTCCTAACTAAAGTCCAATCCATAATTTAACATTTTATAATGATAACACCTTCATTGCGTAAATATCACGAATTTCACTTTCTTCTTGAGGCGATAATACTTGGTACGTTCGTCACGCATGACTGTGTCCAGCTATATAACCGATCCACTGTGGACACGCTCCGTAGCCGTATACGGCTACCTAACCACAGGGCCTGTTTTGGTTATATAGCCGTATACGGCTACAGAACCCTGGGGCTAGGTAGCCGTATACGGCTACGGAAACACTCCCTTTTGTATTTATAATACATCATAAATAAATTGCCATCACTAAATAGCGTGTTATATCACTCTTCACAAGTAATTTTGGCGTTTCAGTATTCTATGCCTTCTCAGCGTGTATGTATTCCAACAAAATAAAAATTTGAAGCAAGGCTAGGCTAGGCTAGGCTAGGCATGCACTGATGATCATGATGATCACGTATTGTCAAGATTGTAAACATACTAGTTCGAAGTAGTACCATATACCCATGATACATGTGTCTCTGTCAAAAATGTCCTATGCTCACACATCACTTACTGGGGCTATCTACACGAGGCATCCGCATCCGATGCGGATCAATGTGCCCTGCATGGTGTATTATACACAGGAGTATAGTGTTACTGCACAGGCCACAGCGTATACTTTGTTCAGTCTTGAGTTTGAGGGTGACGTATACGTAATGACGCGACTCTGCATTCGCTTTAGCATTTCGATTGTGCCGCCTTTTATTCGCGTGCGTGTACATGTTGCAATGGAAAGGTCAGCGCGTGCGTTTCTAGGGTGCAAAACCTAACGCGCACAGTGAGGTCACCCTCAAACTTGAGAAATATAGGAGGTGCGGATAGGAACACGCTTCTAGCGCGGTTTCTATTGTGTCGCACAGTGTCACGTTTAATAACGCGCGATTCTGTTACGCACTATACATGCACTTACGCGATAGATTTGTTTTTAAATGTCGCAACAATCATGCTGTAATATAACGACATGAAAATGTGCATCGTGCAGACAGTCCAACGCACGTTCACACACATCTGGATCTTGGAAGTATCATGTACATTGATGCGGATCTGGTGCCCTATGTAGTTAGCCCCACTGTATTGTTTTCAGTCTTACATTTCCTTTGTGAACATGAGTGCATCTGGTTATATTCCACTCAGTATTTCTTCTAAGCCTGTATGATGACACGATTTTGACGCAATCGGTTGTAGATTTGACGCACTACAATCATGAATGTGGAGTTTAGAACAGCAGGACTCGTCCAGACTCAATTGGCGAGTCCGAGTCACTCAGACTTGGACTAGTGCTCGGTGGACTGGACTCGGGTCCCATGGACTCGGACTTGGGGCCCCATGCCATGGACTCGGACTTGGGGGCCCATGCCAAGGACTCGGACTCGCCGCAGACATAGAGACCTGCCGGACTCTGACTCAATTGAACCCCAGTGGACTCTGACATTCAACCATACATTGAAAACCACAACACACATCTCCCAATGCTGGCAATAGTTTGCATGCTCACCAGATACCATTTGTTTACAGGCCTCAATCTTCTAACATATTATAGCCAGGTGATCGCGAAACCCAGGTGATCGCAAAACCCGGGGACCGCCTAGTATTATTATAAATATGCTAATGACCTTCACCACCTGGCAAATACGAAATTCAGTCTATGTTTTACATTGAAATATAAGCAATTCAAAATCAACTTATTTCTCTCTTTTAAGGCATATCTGCAGCCAAATACACGGTAAGAAATCTATTGAGTGTCTAGTCTATATGAAATTACTATTATGACACAATATTTGGGTGCCTCCAAAATCTCTCGTTGCACCTTTAAGGTTATGAAGCTTTCATCTTGATAGATTGGCCTTCACCCCAAAACCCCATCTGTAAATTTTTGCACCGATATTTCAATCCGTTTTGCTGTGAGAGCTAAAAACGTGATTTTGTATTAGCCCCATAGAGTACATGCAAAATTAATATTGGTCAACCAAAATGGTGACGTATACGTTATGACGCGACTCTGCATTCGCTTTAGCATTTCGATTGTGCCGCCTTTTATTCGCGTGCGTGTACATGTTGCAATGGAAAGGTCAGCGCGTGCGTTTCTAGGGTGCAAAACCTAACGCGCACAGTGAGGTCACCCTCAAACTTGAGAAATATAGGTGCGGATAGGAACACGCTTCTAGCGCGGTTTCTATTGCGTCGCACAGTGTCACGTTTGGGGCACATTTTCGCTCATAACTTCCAAACCAAATATCCTTTTGCCCTAAGATTTCACAGGGTAAATGAGAAAAATAGTAGCTTTCTTCTGATACCAAAATGTTGACCACTTCCGGTAAAATCTGGGCTTCTGGGGACAAGGCTATTAGCGATCGGGCCATGGACCTTTAAAATAACCATGAAATGTTGACCCTAAAACTTGCAGGGCTGGAAGAAATGCCAAATTTCCTGGGAACACAATCAAAATTTCCCTCCAAGATTGCAAAATTTCCCTTCAGTTCTTGTATTTCTTTATGTATGACAACAAATTCCCTCCATATAGGAGGATTTCCCAGGAACCAGGTTCCCAGTTCCCATACTTTTTCCAGGCTTGCCTAAAAGGGCACAAAATGACCGAAAATTTGAACAATTAATAGCTAAACACAGTCGTCTCCCACTTCCGGCCGTATATACGTAATTTATTGGTAATCAGCAAAAATAAGCATGCTCATGCCCATTCTAAAGAAATAACTGGGAACAGTCCAGAGGGCGAATGCTATATGTTTAAATTGGGATTTTTAACGGTTAAGAAATCACTGTTTCAAAATCATCAGATTTTAACCATGAATGGAAAATCAGTCAAGGAAACAGCATGCGTATAATATAAATATAATTTAGGACTACATCAAATATAAAGATTTTTAATAAGTGCTGTTTTTGCACTGATTCTGGATTTGCTTATTCCGCATTGAATCCGTTGCGCACCCATCCCGTTTTTTTCAATGATACACTTGGGTACGTAGCATTGCAGGAGGTAGGTACGGCCGGGAGGTACGGATGACGATCAACGCTACCTGAACGAGCTATGTGTACAAATGCCCATAGACGATTCGATATCAATAGTAATAGCGCCACCGATTTCGATAAGCTACCTAATTAGCTAATAATTTATGCAGTATGACATGTATATTATAACGTAGCATAAATTTTATAGCAACACGTACGATCGGCGATCGATAAGCTACAGATTTCATTTATGCCTCCACTCTCAGAGACTTTAATTTGATCAAGTATACTAACCCGATTTAGGATCCCTCATAGAGCGCCCTCAGGCAGGTGATTCTGTGTGCAAATGCCCATAGACGATTCGATATTGATAGTAATAGCACCACCATTTTCAATGAGTCACCTAATAGCCTCCTAATTTATGCAGTATGACGAATGACCAGGACTCGGAGTGACGTACGTAGCAGCCCGAGTCACATATTTCACTACCAACCTGTATCCAAAGAGCGACTCACATTTCGTCCCGGATTGATCATCCACTGAAATACACCAACCTAAACGTACCAACCATAAATGCATACAAGTTTGCCTTCTATCTGAGAGCTCTATCCATTTGGAACCGATTGGCCAGAGAAGCTGTTCTACATGTACATGTTATGCCATCATCATTTAAACTCTTCCAGAGCTATGCCATACCAGCCATCAGGGCAGGGGCGGATCCAGGATTTCTCATTAGAGGGGGCGCCAAATTTTCAGGGCGCCCACAAAGCTAGATCTACACGGCCACCGACGCCCTGTGCCGTCATTCTTAAATATCTACAGGGCGGCCTGTGTGTTAAAAAGTCATTTTATAGATCTACAGTGCGCCCGGCACTCGATGCCATCATACGGACATCATGCTTTTTCTATTGCAGCTCCGACCTTGTGGGACAGTTTACCGGTTCACATCCGCCATACTACCTCTCTGAGTGTTTTCAAAACACTTGTAAAACCCATCTACTTACTTCATAACAGTCATTCTCTCCATTTTGCCATGTATTATCTATTTGCTGTTTTTATAGTTTAAGTTTGTAACTTAAAGGGCTGACTCAGAGATTTCGTAATATAATTTGCAAACCAAAACTGTATAATTAACAAATAGCCTACTAGAACTAAAGATAGTAACCTAAAATGCACAATTCCGAAGTTTGAGATGAATCCGATCGTTCGTTTTGATGCAGTAAACATTTATGTACAGCACCGACGGATCTACATAAGGGCGTGCTCGGCGCACGCCCCCTCGTTGGAGAGAGAAAAAATAATAAAAACCAAAAAAAAAAAGACTAAGAAGAAAACGGATCAGGTGTTAAAACTGCCTATCCTAAAAGTTAAGATTATTCAATTTTACCGTCATGTGCGTAATTTTGTAATCTGCATTGCTAATTAATTCATCCATATTATAGTCAGGAAAGAAAATTGACCATGATTCTACCAGCTCGATTCTCTTCTCTTCTCTTCTACTTGGTCGTGCTGAAATTTGTCTTGATAAAGATACAGCTTAAATCATCGAGTTTTTATACCATCTTGATTTTTTGCTTAAATCAAACGATTTCCTAAGCTTTTATTGTACTTTGACAGCTTTTGGCGTAGACAACATTTTCTGTGTGTTTTTACCAATTAAAAATTCAATTACCAATATTTAATTTAAATATTGATTATAGGTTTGTAATTTTCTTAAAAGCTTTATATTAATTAAAGAGCTCTATCTCATGATTCAGTTCATATTATGTAGTTGTCAAGCTATGACCCTTTAAAGTAAAGGCCCCACCCGCTACAGGCGAGCGGCCCATCGTTCTGTCCCATAATTACCATTATAAACCCTTCCAGCTTTTTTTTTTTTTTCAAAACCCACTTTTTCATGCCTGTACACAGGAAAAAAGAAAAATGGCTCATGATTTTAAAAAAAATAAAGGCCAATTGGCACCAGTCTTGAGCAGTCCAGGGCCCTGTTTCACAAAAGTTAAGATTAATCTTAAGTGAATTTAAGAAGAATCATTCTTAAGTCTCTAACACTTCTTATAGTCCAGGCTAAAATGAGGTATCACCTGGAAGGAAGTTTATCTCATGTGGTTTTTCTATAATCAGATTTTAATGAGGAATAATAATATGTTAGGTAAAAAAGCCCCTATACAGAATGTCCCAATAAAAACTATACAATCAACTAAAATATACAAAATAGAAACGTGCCATTTTTGCAGATGTTTTTTACTGTTATTTGGTTAGACAGATCCAAGCTAAAATCCTCGCTTTTATATATTCCATCCATTTGATGGACCCTAGCGGAGTATTTCCTTTGAACACAAAGGATAAAATACCACATGGGCCAATTGTCACCTGAAGGTTCAAGAAACTAAATAGAGGCGTGTAGCGTCATTGTGGGATTAAACAACAACACCCTTTTCAACAAAATAATGTTGTACAGATCAGGGTGAATGTATTAATCATGCATTGACTAATTAATATATTTGTTTCGTGAAAGCACAGGAAATTATTGATGTTGTGGGTGAAATGAGGGACTCATCTCAGGGAGACAAGTATCATGAAATTCATGGAAATTTTGACTGCTGAAACTAAATGTAACAGTCTACAAATCTGTTGAAGGACAGAGGTTGTGGACAACGCACTAATGTGAGGCCCGGGGTGATCAGGCTTCATAGACAAGGGGTATCTCATCCGTGTCCAGAATCCCGTAAAAAGGGTAGTTTTTTTTTCAGGATCAGGCACGTTACGTAACGTAACGTGAAAGGTCTAACATCCCCCAAAATCAAAGACAAGGGTTATATTTGTCTCTATGAGACTTACGCATTTAGGGTCCTATTCATTTCAAGCATAAACAAATTTAAAAAGTGTTCTGGAATTCTGTATTTGCCTTCAAACCTGTGCGTCAAATCCCTAAATTTCCAAATTTTCCGCGCTACACTCGCGGGAAATAATCATACACATGATTTTTAGTACAGGCTGTACACCTATTGCGTTGAGATTGAGCATAGACTCCTTTAGTGATTGCCTGATTATGTCGCTAAAAACCAAAATAGTTCTATATAATCACTTACCCATGAAACGGACAATGTTTTAGCATTAAAAACTTCATAATGTCAGGTCCACTCTAAGGTTTTAATTTTCTTAAAATAACTTTTGGGGCATTAATTTGGTGCAATATTTGAGCGGATTCGTCATTTTCGGCATTTTCACAGGGAAAATGCCGATTTATCGCTGCGCTGCAAATGCGGAAATAAGTTCCCCGAAAAATAACGTACTCTAAATATGCGAATTCTCCCGGATCCTTTAGACCCATAGGAAATGTCTTTGAAAACTAAATACCTCAGGTTTCCGCGCCCCTCCGTGCCGCTGACTAACTTCCATGAAACACACATTTAATTTTTATTGATTAGTTTTCAAATGAAACCTTGCTGCACTATATTTTACGGTGTATCCGTCGATCATTGGCCTATATGCATTTTAAAGTTAACCCTTACAAATACAAATAGTTGTTAATCAAATTTTGTATGATAAATGTATTTCGGAAGCAACATTGCCTGCATGGGTTTTTCCGCGCTTCTCAGCGAGAGAGAAGCGGCTGCCCCCTCTCCCTCCCCTTTCCCAGAATATTTTCTGAATTACACCAAGTCATACAATCTCTCTGGTTTTCAAAAGAATGATGTTGTTTTAAGGTTTTTGACATATAAAGGTGTAATAATAGCATCAATTACTTGCTTAGGTTAGGGAGAAAGACAAATACTGGTTTAGGTTATGCAAAATTGCGCTACGATTACTTTTTAGGGGCGCAATTCCATCAAGTACTTGTTTAGGGTAGCTAATTGCGCTGCAGATACGTGTTTAGGGGTGAAAATTCAAGCTTCGAAAATACGTATTTAGGGTACTTTTTGTGATTGCTTGGACACGGATGATACCCCCTTGTCATTGAGAAGTGGCTCCCCGGGGTGGAGGGACAATTTACCCTTCCCCTATTCCCCACTGCCTCCAAGATGCCAGGGAGGAATATGATGAAGAAAGCAGTGTTCAACAAAGAGCAAAGGAAAGGGTGGTTGGTGTTCAAAGGTCGCAGTTTACTTTCAACAAGGGTGTTTTTATGGTTCTTACCTTCTGCTGAAACCTGGAGTAAAGCTGAGACAACAAGACTGTTTTGAATTGAATTTCCCAATGCTACATGTACTTATTAGCAATTGCGACATTATAAAGTTATAAATTATGTTTTATTGCAAGAAACAGCACTTTATAGCTACTTTTTATTTAATTTTCATTAAAGAATGTCTTGAAGGTGATTTTCAATGGCAACTTTGTTGATATCAGGATAGCCAAAACTGGCCCAACAGGTTTTTGAACTGTCTCAGATAATTAGCCATAACTCCTGAACCAGACCCCCAAATTACACCAACTAAAAATCTCATGAAAGCTGGAACACTCCTGAAAAGAATCAGTAAAACTCCACTTGAGATGAACTTAAATTTTTGGCCAAAAAAAAATTAATCTTTGATTGTATAGTTTTTTGGGGACAGTCTGTATAGGGGGTTATTTCTGGGGGGTGAAAAAATAAGGAAAAAATATTATTATGGTACATATGAAGACAAATAAGATATACTGACCGTATAGTGAGCTAAGAATTAAGCTTATTCAGGTATTTTAAGTATAATGTACTTGATGTAGTAATGATACGAGGGTAAATAAGTTGTAGGGGGCCACTAAATGACCCCTTATTAAGAAATACACTGAAAATTGCTTAAAATATACAAAAATAATACAATTAGTAAGTAATTGGTTCAATCCTAAACAGTAGTTTGAGGAGATAGTATAGGTCATCTGTGGAGGTCTGGTGAGTGGCAAAAGTGGAATTTTGGGGTGGCAACCCATGGGGGGGGGGGAACTTCAATATGCGACTTATAGTGCCTACACTTTCAGGATCCACCCAGTAATAACATGGGAAACCGGTAAGTCCAGGCCCCCACTGAAACGAGGTGTTTTTTTTTGGTGACCCTCGCCTAAGTATACCCTTTAAAGAACTGAGAGAGAAAATTGCGAGAGACGGGGTTGGCAAAATTCATTGGGTTGCTTCAATATTAAGTATAAAATCTGTAGGAATATCAAAAAAGGTTGTCATTGAATGTTATTTGATCCGACAAACCAATTTTAACCGTTATTCTTACAGGGAAAACCTGACTGAAAGAGATGCTCTGACCTCCAGGGTCCACGGCGTATGCTAGTTTTCACGGTCCAGGCGATCGAAAAATTTTGGGGAGAAACATAATTTAATGATTGATTGGGTAGGCAGATATGATGATCTTCAAGAAGTATGTTAGCTTTAAGGTCTTAGATGTTTCATTGAGGAGAGAAAAATGACGTTTAATCTCGCCCAATTTTTTTGTACAGGAAAGAATGGGGAATTTAGTGGGGTTGAAACCTTCAGTGTGAGATTTTTCATTAAAAGGGGTCCTTGAAGCGTTAGTGGATATGTGAAAAAAGGGGCGTCATTGGTTGTAGATTGAAGTGAATGAGAGTTCATTGGGTGTCAGTTTGATGTCCAAAGTGGGATTCACAGGACAGGGCAGGTTGAACCACCAAATATGGGAGCACCCCCCCACCACCCCTCACACCCCACCACCAGGGATAGCATACTGCAATTTTTACTGCATGGTCCACCTCATTATTTCATTACAAATTTGTGATAAACATTGGCCATTTAACTGACCAATTGAAAAGTGTCCAGTTATTTGTTGGGTTTGCACACCCCACTGCTTCATGTGATAAAAAAAAACTGTTCGGGGGATTAAGAAAATACTCTATAATACATTATGTGACAAATAACAAATCAACTAACCATGGTAGTAACCTACGAATCTAGTAAAGAAAAAAAAAAAAGGTTGTCATTGTAGTTATTTTGAGCCGACAAACAAATTTTAACCGTTCTTCTTACAGGGAACCTGACTGAAAAAGTGCTTGACCTCAGGGTGCCACGGTGCATGCTAGTTCTTCACGGTCCAGTCGCTAGACAAAATTTTGGGGATAACTACCTAATTCATGATTGATTGGGTAGGAGATATGATGATCTTAAAGCAGAAGGTTAGCTTTAAGGTTGAGATGGTTCATTGAGGAGCAAAATGCGTTTCATATCACCATTTTTGCTACAGGAAGAATGGGACCAGTATTTAGTGGTGTGAAACCTATAGGATTAACACCAGTAAATACATTGAGAAAAGGGAAGTCCAGCCCCACTTGCAAAGAGGTGTTTTTTTTTTTTGGACCCTCGCCTAAGTATTACCTAAAAAACGGAGAGAAATTGCCAAGACTTGGGTTTGCAAAAGCGTGGTGCTATTCAATATTAATATTAAGTATAAAATCTGTAGAATATCAAAAAAAGTTGTCATGATATGTATTTTGATCCGACAAACCAATTTTAACCGTATTATATCTTACGGGCACACCCTGACTGAAAGAGTGCTCTGACCTCCAGGGTCCACGGTCATGCTAGTCTTCACGCGTCCGTCGCTCGAAAAATTTGGGGATAACTACCCTAATTTCATGATGATGGGTAGGAGATGTGATGATCTTCGAGCAGAATGTTAGCTTTACAGGTCTGAGATGTCATTTGGGGAGGAGACAAAGACGTTTTCATCCGCCCATTTTGACAGGAACGAATGGGAATTTAGTGCTGTGAAACCTTCAGTGTGAGATTTTCAATTAAAGGGGTCATTGAAGCTTCATGTTGATATTATGAAAAAAAGGGGCGGCATTGGTTGTAGATTGAAGTGACGGGAGTTTATTGGGTGTCCAGTTTTGATGTCAAAAGTGGGAGTCAAGGGACAGGCAGTTGATAGATCCCACAAAGATATAATCCATATAATAGCAGAGATTGATATAGCGCCTTATACTTGTTGGCATCTAAGCGCTTTCACAAAAAGGTCGCGCTCCGGTGGCCCAACCATACCATAAACAATTTAGCTCATTTCAAGGGATGCAGTAGATCGGGATCAGAGCTTTCCCTTATTCAGCAAAACAATACATCGCAGATGCGGGATAACCATCGCAGCAGCGGTGATCAGCTTCCCAAATACGCAGGGGTAACTCGGGACAACTAAAGCGGTTAATTCTTGTCCAGGGACGGAAAATTACAAGATAGCGGAATTCTCACAGGGCTCGAACGCAAGTCTATACGCATGGATGAACAGAATACACTGGAGTCGATCGTTTACCTGATTGAGCTATCTTGTCAGACCCAGGGATAGCATACTGCATGGTTCCACCTCAATTATCATTTGACAAATTGGTTGCTAAACATTTACCCTTTAAAATGACCAATTGAAAATTGTCCACCAGTTTATAGTTATTTGTGGTTTGCAACCCATGCTTATGTGATTAAAAATAAACGTTCGGGGATAAGACAGAAATATAATCTATAATCTTGATTGGACAAATAAAATCAACAACCCGGTAGTAACCTACGAATCTAGTTATTTATGTATACTGATGTAGTAAGGATAGGACAGGTGAATGTAGGGGATAATAAATGCCATCCCTAGTGAAACATATAAAATTACTTAAAACACAATAACCTACTGTTGGCTTTTATGTAATTTTAAAAGGACAAAGTATTATTACAGATAGGGTGATATCAAAAACTATTTAATTTACATTCGGCACGGATATATAGGGTCTGGTTCAGGAGGAAAGGGGTGTAGTGGTCCCATTTACACTACAAACGTTGATACACTGCTCTTTATCAAATTAAGGTCAAAGTGCTTTCATTATAAAAAAAATGACAATTTAGAATTAAAACATAATAATTATGATAGATTAAGAGGATGGGAATAGAGTATATATAAAGAAACAGCAGCCAATTCAAATGAGGAACAGTCATGTGAGCAATAGTGGCGAACAGAAATGCGACAAAGAGTTCCATAGGCTGGGGCCGCATTGCTGTTAGCCCTGTCACCCACTGACCTTTTTCGAGGAAAAGTTATTGATTAGCACCTAGAACACTTCGTCCATGAATTAACAATTATATTAAAAGACAAATGTATTTTGTGGTGTTGTAATTTACGGTGTTATTTTTAAGAGGGTCGTCATTACCCCTACAGCTTATATGAATTCACCGTCATATCATTACTTAATCAAGTATACTTAAAAATGGGGTGACCTATAAACAAAGACCCAAAACCAAAGAACCAAGGACCCTCAACTATAAAAAAAGACCACCAAACTATAAAAAACAAAGACCCACCAAACTATAAAATTAACGACTCCCCTCAACTATAAAACAAAAGACCCACCATAATATTAAACAAAGACCCCCCTAACTATAATACAAAGACCCCTCAACCTATAAAACGAAGACCCCCTCAACTATTAAAACCAAAGAACCCACCTGAACTATAAAACAAAAGACCCACCTAACTATAAAACAAAGACCCCGCCTAACTATAAAACAAAAGACACCTCAACTACAAAATAAAGGACTCCCCTCAACATACACCAACGCGGACCAACCTGAACTATAAAACAAAGACCACTCAGGATAAAACGACGACCCCCTAACTATAAAACAAAGGACCCACACCAAACTATAAAACAAAAGGACCCTCAACTACAAAATGAAGACCTCCCCTCACCTATAAAACAAGACCCACCTTACTATAAAAAAAGCACCCCCTCTCAAAACTATAAAACAAAGACCCACCGACATAAACAAGGACCCCCCTCAACTATAAAACAAAAAAGACCCCCTCAACTAGTAAAACAAAGACCCCCCTCAACTATAAAAAACAAAGACCACCTAACTATAAAACCAAAAAAAAGACCCCCTCAACTATAAAACAAAGCCCCATCAGCTATCGAACACAAACAGACCCCTCAACTATAGATTCTCAATCTAAAGGTCTTTTTAAACAATTTGCAGTTGTATTTCTTAATTTAAGGGGTCATTTAGTGGCCCCCCTCCCCATACAAAACTTATTACCCTCGTATTATACATCAAGTACATTAACTTAAATACCCAATAAGGTTTTTTAATTTTTTAGGGTCAATACAAAGTCAGTATATCTCTTTGTCTTCATATGTTCAATAATGATTTTCTTAGTTTTTGACCCCCCTGGAATAACCCCCTATAGTGAGGATTTGCGTTCAGGATTCAACCTTTTTACCTAAAACATATTCTTCTTCTTCATACATTTGATTTAGAAAACCACATGAGATAAAACTTTCTTCCAGTCCAGGGTGTACCAGCTCCATTTTTAGCCCAGACTATTAAGAGGAATTTGTAGTAAAAATTAATAAAATAGAACCTAGTTATAAAAAGGGACTGGATTGAAACTTCATAAATCTCATCACACAAAAATTCTTTGAGATTTCTTCTTAAATTGGCTTTAAACTTCAGAAGAATAACTCCTGTTAGGTTTCGCTTTTAATCTTAAAAGGTTAATCTTAACTTATATGAAACAGGGTCCGGAAGTTTTTTCTACAAATAATCGGCTATGTGATTTAAGCGTAATTTGTCACGTGTTACTCTCTAATGTAAACGAGTTAAAATTTCATGCCAAAAGAGTGAAATTCTTGTAAAACCACTCCAAAGAGTGGGTTGTACTTAAAAGAGCGAACTTCCACTCAAATAGAAGGAAAGTCACTCCAAACAGCGTGAAGTCAACAGTACAGAACAACACGAAAACGAGTGGAGGATCCACCTGTTTGGAGTGGGTTTTTACTCTTTTTGAGGGGAAATTCCGCTCTTGCAGTACAAAAGCACTCATTTTGGAAAGTGGTTTACAAGAGTTTCACTCTTTTGGGGAGTGAAATTTTCACTTGTTAACATTAGAAGCGTATGGAACACTCGATGTCCAAAAATTAGAAAACCTTGGATTTTCGACCAAAATTCAGGTTTTTTGGTCGATAATCCAAGATTTTCATTCGATAATCCAAGATTTTCAAGAATAAACTTGCATTTCCAATTGATAATCCAAGTTTAGTTTTTCGACGCTTAATTCGGGAAGGGGTACCCCCTGAGCACCCCCCCCCCCCGCCACAGTGCAGGAGCAGACACCCCTCCCGCACCCACCACCAGGCACTGCAGTGCCATTGTAGCTGTGTTATTGACAGCCAATTCCATGCCCCCTCGTTCCAAAAATCCTGGATCCGCCACTGTACAGTATTACGTGCCATAGGATACCGTGTATAACAAAAATTCCGGATCCGGAATTTTAAAACAAAGTTGTGATTTTTATATGAAGGACTTCGATTTGAGCTTAGCTATTTCACACAGTGACTAGTACATGGACAAGCATTATGTATATTCAAAAAACACAATTTTTTTGAAAATTGAGGACGCCCTCATCTGGAAATCTCTGAGTCAGCCTTTAAGATTGTTATTTATAGTCATATAACGTTTCTAACGATAGCATGGGGTATTACGTAAGGAAGATATGTTGGTGCGGGTTTCGCGGTGTGTGATGGGACATCACAAGGTAATGGTCACTGATCCGTTTTCCGAGACAGCAGCAAGACGCATGTTAAATTTCTCGTATCGAACCCAGTTATTTCGTAGTGTTTTTCCCCTTTTCGGCTGACTATATGGATGCCATGCTTTTACAGCTGCATGGATTGTTAGGCTTCTTTGATGTTATTGTGGACCTTAATATTTCACACCCGGTGTTGTATCGTTCTAAATTCCCGCTGTTGAGGCGCTATGAGTAACATGGTGTCCGGGTAAGACAGATTGTAACTTTTTCGAAGATTCATGTATCCCACTGAAGCTACAACTCAATTCAGATGCCGCTCACGTAAGTTTTCTTTGAAACATGTAATGATGTTCATTTCCGGCTATGGTGTGAGAATCCACCTGCGTTTTATTATCTGATGTTTTTGGGGGCATTTTAAAAAGTTGATAACATCTTGATTGGTTAGAGTATTTGCCACATAGCATTTTGAAGTGATATCCCACTTAATTCTTTTTATCTCTTCCATTCCCATGCATGCCCGTCAGTGGCTTCAGATGTATGTAATGTATTATGCACTTCCTATCGCTTCCAACCGAAGTCCGAATTGTTTAAAGTCGCAAAAGGCGAACCTTGGCTATACTTAACCATTAATGACAGTCAAAGGCTGAAGTATATACTATGATTTTAAACAGGCAATTGCTGACTGTGATGAGTATGGTATTGTGTAATGGTATATTTTTAAAAGAACATTTTTTTAATTTTAAACAATTTGAGATTATTAAAACTACTGCCAAATTATATCCAAACTTTTTCTTCCACAAACCACTGCTTGTGTTGTTTTGTTTTGGGTCTTTACAAAAGTAATATTTAACTTTCCCATGACATTTTACTTCTTTTAACGTTCCAATGTGTTTTTTTATTTTTAACTTGAAAATACCCACATTTTTATTGAATTTTTGGGTCAATTTTTAGTGTATCAAAAAGCTTACTATGTGTCTAAAGTCAAAATCACTTATTTCTAGTTGTTTGAAGTAAATCACTTATTAGGAAACTGCACGTACGTTTTTACAGCACCTAAACTAATCGCAGTGATAGCCTAATTATGGGATAATCCTTTTCTGACTTACGTAAATTCGGAATTCGGTAGGGGTACCCTTCCTATTTTCTTGTTTATGCTAATCTGTCTTTTTTAATTCTAAAGTAGTCCGTCTCATGATGATATAGCATATCATCGATGTTTATTTTATTGCAAGATGCACTCTGTTCTATTTTAAAATCCCTTTAATCCATTCGAATGATCCAACTGAGTGCATTTTTTGTGCTCAAAAAAGCCATCAGACACCCCTTAAGCCAAATTAAAAATTTTGGTGCGCCCATGCCAAGTAGCGGTCCCACGCTAGCATCGATACGCCCATCACAATTGCCACTGGCATCCATGATCCTTTGCTCTTTGTGTCCTCGTTTCGGGAGCAACCATTTTGAATTTTTATTGGGATTTTATACATAATTTTTTTCCCCATTATCGCGCCTATTTATTGGAGACATATATTTAGATAAATCGCATCTGGAGGAGGTTTTGTACAACACTGTTTCAACATCGGAGCTTGGTGGATGACTTGTTGATGATGTTGCTGAAGATGTTTTCAAGATTGGAATTTGGAAGGTAACGAATTCGGAAGTTCATAATTCGGAAGTTCATAATTCGGAAGATGTTGATATAATTATTATGTATTAATCCCTTCACATGGTTGCCCCGCTAGCCTCCAGGCCGTTTTTCCGCGTCGCTCGTTCTGTCTGCGGGTATTAAGTGGGCTTATTCCTTTGCCAGGTTTTGCTCCCCCCTTTGTAAGTCCACAATTGACCGCCCAGGAGCATGTTGGGGGAAATGTGTGTCCCTGTGCCGTGTCGTGTCCTGCTTCCCTTGCTTTTATTAATTTTTTTTTCTTTCGCCCTTTGTTTATAGCCTCGCGGTGCAACCATGTCATCGTGTTTTTTTTCTCAATGTTTTCCAGCTCGGCCGATGATCTCTAATTTCTTCGTCAAGATTTGGGGGGGGGGTCCCTGCGTCCTGTCTTGTCCTCGTCCACCTTGCTCCTTGGCCTATCCTATTCTACATTGTGATATCAGGTTCCCCCCCCCTCGGCGCGGGTTACTACTATATATAACATCCGCTGCATGTTCCGTCTTATTTTGATGTTTGCAGTATAGATGTCTTCTACCGTGCCCCTCCGCATATGTTGAAGTGTAGAGTTTCCTTCGAAGACAAGACAATAACCCTCATGAACTGTGTATGAAGTGCGTTATTGTTCATGAGAAGGACCTGGATATATCTACACTAGTTTGGTCAGAATTGGAAATCCAGAATTTGGACAATTAAGAATGTGTATAATGGAGAGAAGACAAGATGATTTAAAGAGTCAAAAGGCTAACAACAGTTCCACTCCGTCCAGGGCAATCTCCTCGGGTCCACCGACCAGCAAAGACTCTACCCAGATATTTCT
This sequence comes from Ophioderma brevispina, assembly GCA_023653785.1. NCBI lineage: Eukaryota > Metazoa > Echinodermata > Ophiuroidea > Amphilepidida > Ophiodermatidae > Ophioderma > Ophioderma brevispina. The sequence continues at coordinate 55,605 of JAMKCH010055668.1, read as the reverse complement.
ACCAATCCCATACCAATCAAGATCTACCTTTTGATTGTATGCTCCAGGCGCTACTACTACCCTACTAACCGTGGTTGCAGAGGGCTACATACATTTATAAAGGGGCAAGTTCGCCCATCCACTATCTTCTTATAGATTAAGGGCCTATATTGAGGGATCAGAGTGGATTAAGGAATACTTTCGACTGCTAATCTTCCACTCCTTCATTCATAGTGAATTGGAAGATATCAACGGTTGAGTAGTACGTCCGACGATGCCGCCTCTCGACAAGTTAAAAGTAATCACCAATGGCTTATTGTACTGGTGGTACCGGTAAGACCGGCGGCTTCACGGCTATCTACCCTTGATTTATCCAGCTGCGAATCAATGATTCAACTTTGACATACTTCGCTTCGGTCCTATGATGTTCCCTATACGTGACAGTCGGGCTTCACTAGCTCCGTAGAGTAATAGATAAAGCCTATACCGGCTCCGTGGTGATGCATTGATTATAGGTCTGAGTTTGGCAACCGTGGTAGCAGTCATTAGAGCCCATGCCATATGTAAGACCTATTTATTTTGATAGAGATTGGACAACGGTAAACCACATAGGTGGTACCTGTAAGACCGGAGGTTTTTTCGTGTTGTGGCCTCGATATATTGTGTGATGATGTTTTATGAAAAATAATAGTTCATGAAAATTTCTAGATTCTGTTCTACAAAAACTCCTGACGCCGTGCTTCACGTCCCGTGGTTTAAACTCGTTCTATTACTGGCAAGAACCGCCGATGTTAACTGTATTAATGACGGGTCATACCTAAGTTAGGTATACACGTTAATGAGTCTTATCATACTGGCGTATTGGAGTTGATATTCTTGTCAACACGCGTCAAGCTTTTTTTCCTCCACGGCTCCGAGGGAAGTTAGAGCTGTCGATGCAGAGGTGTGTATTCAGAGAGAATATTCTTACTCCGCTCTTTTCCGGAGTACAGTTGTTTACGTCATCCTGTCCGTCTGCCTATCCGATCGCTGGGCTGTTACGTGGTTATTCTGTTGACAGTGCTTCAACCGTTCTTCTGTCGAGCTTGCTGTCGGGCCGTCACCATTGTTCTCCAGATGTAAACCCTTCTACCTTTCCTCCTAGAACCAACCGTTCTTCATTTCATCTATACAACCTCGGGCCGTTGTCCTACCATATTTAACCGTTCATTTTCTTCTCCTTCTTCCTACCAGTCCTAGTCAGCGTCTAGCCTCGTCCGTGCTTTCAGAAATGTTCCTCCTCTATCCCGTTTCACTCATCTCCGTCCCAGAAGGTGAGATTCCTGTTCTTTTTCTTCTAGAACGCCGCTCGACTTCCAGAGTTGTAGTTTAGGTATGCAAGTCGTCGGAGAGATATTCCTGTGATTGTAGTTGGTGTTCTCTCCGACAGAGATAGCTCTAAAATCGTTAAGAATTCTTTCTCACTCCACTCCGCCTGAAGGGTTTCATTCGAGTAGCAAGAAAAGACATCCAGAATTCTCCTAGCCATATTTTATGAAAGTTTTTAGGAGGCTCCTTCGGATAGTTCTTCACGTCGGGGATTCAAGTTCATGATCAGAGGAATATTCTAATTTCTGGATCAAGACTAGTGATACTTTTTTTTTTTTTCATATCTTTATACTACTAAAGATCCAGATCCGCTTATGTTATTAGAAGGCAGTTTCTCCTCCGACGGGAACTTCCTCTGGCAACATGACTAGCCCTTTTATGAATCTTTTATAAGATCAAGTTTGAATGATGTTTATGATTTTTTTTCCGAAATCAGACGTAAGATGATGATGATTTCTTTCAATTTAGTGTTAGAAATCATAGCTTGCGGTAACGTTATGTCTGCCTCCCGGATTGTGAGTAACTTAAAGTGTTTATGTATTGACGATACTTTAGAAGTACCTAACTCGGAAGTGGTTTTATCTGCTCATGAACTCATTTCTTAGATTCATCACAACTATGCGCCTACCTCAGGAATCTCCTCTTCCTATTCCAGTTCAAGCTGGATTTTCTGAGACTACTCAACCCTATTGGCCTATTGCTACCCACTCATTGCACTTTCTAGACGAAGTCTTACCATTTTAGAGCGCCCTGTGAACGTTGGGTAAAGATTCTGAAGTTGGATAGGGATACACCAACTGTGAAAGATTTCCCAGATTTGTGTGCGCCTTATTCCGATTCGGCTCTTCTTGAAAAGTACCTATTCCTGGCTGTCGTCTGTTTTGGGTGTTCATCGAGGTTTTGAAATGTGATTCGACTATTCTTCAGATACTTAGCTACAGTTTCTCTTCTGCTTCAGCTGCTAAACTACATGAAACAGTTGGTGAAACCTCTTATTCCTGTGCTGATACTAGTCAGACTAGATTGACTGATTTCTGAAGTCTATTTGGAAAAGTTATCAAAAGATCCCTTTCTCAGATTGATTCCTGAGTCTTCCATCCATGTGAGGAAGATTTCGAGTACTTCAAAGTTCCTTTGGTTCCCAGTCTTTGCTGGGATTAGATTAAGTCTGATGAGAAGACTTTACGTTAGTCCAGTCCATCGCCCATCAGCGGTGTTTGAAGATGGTTCTTTTCTAGTATCACATATGGAATAGCCCATGGGGTAAATTCAAGCCGAGAGACCCATGCCCATCAGCTGGAGATTGAAGATGGTTCTTTCTACGTATATATGAGTAGATACGAGTAGAATTTCCATTGGATGAATGTAAGATGGTAATATTTGACATTTTGGTACAGATTGCCCCTGATGTTTGAGTACATCGAGTGGTAGCCTTACTGCTAACAGTAACTTATGGGCAGTTTGTTTGAGCCTCTTGTGGAGCTGTCCTTAAGACTATTGAGAGATTTCGTTTCTATGACAGATCTTCATCGAGTTCCCCCCCCCCCTGCAAAGCTTTTCAAATTAAGTTGCTCGTCGAGGAAGACGAATGCTGTTGATGCTTGAACCTTACAGCCAAAAGAGTTCTCTTGAATTCTCCCGAAGAATTTTTTTTTTTTTTTTGGGATCTCTTTGGAGTCAGTGATCTAAGCTTAGCTTCTCAGAAGAGGATCGTGTCAAGGTGTAGATAAAGCTGTCAAGAAATTAAACACTTGGAGTCGAAGGTTCCTTCAGACTTAAACCTTTTTGATTATGGCTACAAGAGAAGGGCTTCCACTTCCACTTTTACTATTTCCTGCCAACAGGGAAACAAGTTTCTTTCGGAAGTCGATTTACGACTATTAAGCGCAAATTCAACTACAGAGGCTCCAGACATATAGAAGTTATTACCTTCTACTCCAGCTTAGATGCGTCTGATGTGGCGTCTGATGGGAAGGTTTTAAACTGAGTCCTACCCAACCCGATGACCCAAGTGGGGGCGTCTAATCCTTTCCTTCCCGGCGTAGCGTCGTATCCTCAGTCCTGATGTGTTCGCAGACTTTCTCATAGGTTACCATTCAGAGTTTTCCACCTCGTCGCGATGAAAGTCAGATTTTTTTTCTACTCCTATGCCAAAGCACTTCAAAGAGCTATATTCTAGAATGAGTGAAGGAGTTATTTAGGAAAAAAGAAATTTTTTCCCATTCTAAATCTATGGAAGGTCTACTCTTCCTATATCCAAAGGAAACAGGAGATCTCTATTCTTCAACTTACACTCCCTGTACAGATTTCTTCGCCGAGACTTTTCAAAATGAAAAACTCTTCCACGCTGTTTCTAGGCGTTGTTTGTCGGGCTGGTTCGACACAACGTTAGACTGAAGGATTCTTACATCCTTGTGCCTGTTTTTTCATCATAACTTTGGCTTTGCTCCACATTCCGACAACCAGTCTTACCGTTTCGAGTTCATGACCTTCGGTCCTTTCTACTGCTTCCCCTTACCTTATCAACAAGATTAGTAGAAACGCGGCATAACATCTGATAAGGAGGGGTATCCAAATTTTCGTCTATGTCGACGACTGCTTGATTGTGGCACCAAACAAGTCTATCTGAGTTAGTTTAGTTTCACATTGGTTTTAAGATGGTGAGGAACTGGGTTCCCATGACTAACTTAAAAGAGTTCTAACCTCTTCCGAGTCTGAAGCTGGACTTTCTTGGAGCAATCTTGATCTGATGAAATTTCAAGCTTTTCCAACTGAGAGAATTGCGAATTTAGATTGCATCCTGCTCATTATGACGAGAAGTTCATCTCCAGCTCATCTATGGTTTTGCTGCTGCTTGATTGATGGCCAGCTTGGTATAAACGTTCTAGTCTCAATCCATTCTGCAAATTGTGGTCGGAACTTTTTCCAGCTAAACCTTCGAGTTTTCTACTAAGACTACTGGCAGGACCTATATCACCAAGTCCTTTGAATACTAATTTTGTGAATTATTTCGATGGTTTTAGCACTCTAAGGTCCTTATGGTGAGGTATTTCAAGAACTTTCCACACCAAGTCCTTTACGACAGATGTCTTCGAGGACAGGTATAAAAGCAATGCTGAGGTCCCACATTACGGAGTTGGGGTCGAAATTATAAGAAAGCTACCACGTATAATGTACAGTCCTAGAGTTGTACGCTATTTTGCACTTTAAGGCGATTCAAGAGACGTTATCTGGGAAATTCGGTGAAAATCAGATCATATTATTCCACTGTAGTTGCCTACGTTAACCACCAAGGCGTAACAGAGTATCCTCATGTGTAATATGATTATCCTCCACCGTGTCTCTGGTGCCAGAAAGCAGTTTTATTACCCGAAAGGCGGAACATCTCCCTTATAGTTATCAACTATTTTGTAACAGTTTTTTTTAAAAATTAAAGATGTCAGCCAATATGATAGCTTAATTACTCGGAATCTACTGTGGAGTGGCTTTCAACAGTCCTATTTACCAGATGAATTTTTCTAGATTAACACAGCCATAGTAGATCTTTTTGCCAGCATGACTTTTCAACGCTCCAACATACTTGAAGTCTGAAAAATGTGGCTGGGCGAGACGAGAAAGCTTGGGTGAGACTGCGTTATTATAAGTTGGGTCATCGGATTGCTAAATTTCTGGCAAAGTTTTAGCGATCAAGGTCATGCAGGATGCTGCCTTATAGCCCCTTTTGGTCACGTAAGGTTTGGATTTAAGGCTGGTCATTTTTATTAAAGGATCATCCGAGACGGTTCCTGTTAAGGCCCCTGCTGGTAAAATAGAAATCGATAGAGTGAAGCTTCTAGGATAAAATACTCTATATTTGACTGTGTAGCCTATCTCAAGCTCGCCTTCTAAGCAAGGATTTTCCTGTAGAAGCTGCTTTCCCTTGGCAGCAGAATGCTAGAAGGAAGTCAAACCTCCATTGCTTCTTATAGACTTCAACGCTTCTACGTCTGTTGACGAATTCTCATTTTGATCCACATACAGCTTTCTGTTGGCGACGTTGACAAAATCGGACTCGGATCTAGCGTGTACTTCTCCATCTGTCTCATCATCGTATGTTTCACCCTCTTCTGGTAAAAAATATTAATGAAATAGGGCCGCTATTAATGTTTGAGAACAGACACACATAAGATATCTTATTTGTCCTATGTTTCAGAATACAAACAACCGCCGGACTGTTTGTCGCAGTTTCAACTTTTTGGATCGTGGGCGTCGCCGGCTTTAGTGTGCACGTAACGTCTATTTAGTATCAACGCTCACCTCTGAACACTAACGCCAACGAGGGCTGGCGAGGTCTGGTTCTGAACAGACTACTCGGATTCGATGCGGGCATTTCGCGGATCGGCTCTTTCTTTCTCGGAAGTGGTAAAGTGTTTCTTCTGGATTTAATCTAAGCCAAAAACAATTCACTCGATTTTACTAACAATCGGCCTCGGCCTACCGTTCTTCCAAGAGCTTCCTAGCGTTACTCGTGATCCTGAGAATAGGACATCCTGTCCACGTGGGAGCCTTCGAGATTTTTTTTTTTTACCTCCTCTCTAACCTCTATTAATAAAATCTAAGGAATTCCTCAGTTTTCTGACACCTTTTTCATCACTCTTACCTTTAAAAACTACCTTAACACACGCACAAAGTCAACATTATCAAGCTGGGTCACTTCCTTCCTCCCGTCACCTCTGACCTTTTAAATTGAAAGCCTCGTCACTGGTCAGTACAATCGCCATTAACCCGCATGCTTAGAACATTTGAAGTTAGGCACATCTCGGTTTTTTCACGTAGGAAGTTAAATTACTGGGCATTCTGGAAGCACAGTATAGTAGTGATGCCTTCTACTCCAGTATTAGAGGCGTCTGATGTGGCGTCTGATGAGGGAAAGGTTATAACTGATTACCTACATACCTATGACCCCAGTGGGGCGTCTAATCCTTTCTTCCCGGCGTAAGCGGTCGATATCCTCAGATCATGGTCTGAAGACTTTCTCAGAAGGTTACAATTCAGGAGTTTACCATCGTCCGACGATGGAAAGTAAGATTGGTTCTACTCCTATTGACAAAAGAGACTCAAAGGCTATGATTCTAGAATTGAAGTGAAGGAGTTATTAGGAAAAAGGCAAATATTTTTCCAATTATACATCTATGGAGTTCTACTCTTCCTAGATCCGAAGGAAACAGGGATCTACCAATCTTCAACTTACCACTCCATGTACAGATTTATTCGTTCCGAGACTTTTCAAATGACAACTCTTCAGCGGTTATTCTAGGAGTGTTTTAGGGCTGGTTCGGCACAAACGTTAGACTTAAGGATCTTTCTCCTGGTTCCTGTTTTCATATAAACTATGGCATCGCTTCCAATTCGACAACAAGTCTTACCGTTTTCGAGTCGACTCGTCTTCTACGCTCCATTTACATTTACAAGGATTAGATAGAAACAGCGCATAAACAATATGAGGAGGGGTATCCAGATATGAGTCTATTTCGCCGACTGCTTGATTGTAGCACCAAACAAGTTTAGTCTGATAGTTAGTTAACCTTGGTTATTACGATGGTGCAGGAAACGGGGTCCATGACTAACTTAAAAAGATTTTCTAACCCTTCCCGAGTCTGAAGATGAGTTTCTTGGAGCAATCTTAGATCTGATTGAAACTTCAAAGCTTTTCCAAATGAAGAAGAAGGGCAGATTATTGATTGCATCCTGTCAATTATGATGAGAAGTTCATCTCCAGCTCATCTTTGTTGCTGATGCTTAGGATTGATAGCAAGCTTGGTAGACGTTCTACATTCTGAAGTTGTGGTCGGAACTTTTTTACGCTACACCTTCGGAGTTTCTACTAAGACTACTGTAAGGACCTAATATCACCAAGTCCTGTGATACAAGTTGGGAAGTATTTCGATGGTTTAGCAAACTTAAGTCCTTTGGTGGAAGGTAATTTCAAGAACTTCCACACCAAGTCATATGTACGACAGATTCTTCGAAGACAGAAAGCATGCTGAGGGTCCCACAAATTAAAGAGTGTGGTCGAATATTATAAGAAAGCTCCACTTATATTACTAGAGTTGCTAACGCGATGTTACACTTTAAGGCGATTCAAAGAGACGTTATCTGGGAAATCGGTGAAAATCAGATCAGATTATTCCACTGTAGTTGCCTACGTTAACCACCAAGGAGGAACAAGAGTATCCTCATGTGTATATGATTATCCGCCACCTCTCTTGGTGCCAGAATCATTTATTACCCTGAAGGAGGAACATCTCCCTGGAGTTATCAACTATTTCGTAGACAGTTTTTCCAGGGGAAAGGCAGCCAATATGATAGCTTAATTACTCGGAATCTACTGTGGAGTGGCATTTCAACATTCATATTTACCAGATGATTTTCTAGATTACACAGGCCCATAGTAGATCTGTTTGCAAGCATGACTATTTTCAAACTCCCAACATACTGCAAGTATGAAAAATCAGGCTGGAGGACGAGAAAGGGCCTTGGGTGAGCGATGCTTTTTATAAGTTGGTCAATCTGACTGCTAAATTTCTGCAAAGTTTTAGCAATCAAGGTATGAAGGATGCTGCGTATAGCCCCTTTTGGTCACGTAAGGTTTGGATTTTAAGGCTGGTCAGTTTATTAGAGGATCATCCGAGACGGTTCCTGTAGGCAAACCTGCTGGTAAATAGAAATCGATAGAGTGACGCTTCTAGGATAAAATCTCTATATTTGACGTGTAGCCTTTCTCAAGCTCGCCTTCGAATGCCCCCCCCCAAGGAGTTTTTGTAGAGATGCCTCCTTGGCAGGCTGATGCTATCAAGGAAGTCAACCTTCCATTATCTATTATAGTAGACTTCAACGCTTCTAAGTCTGGTGAAGAAATTCTAAGTTGATCCACAACAGCTTTCTGTTGGCGACGTGACTAAATAAGTCTCGGATCTAGCGTGTACTTCTCCGTCTGGCTCGAATCATCGTATGTATCACCCTCTGGCAAAAATATTAAATGAAATGACAGGCGCTATTTATGTTGAGAACATACACCAATAAGATATCCTTATTTGTCTATGTTTTCAGAATCATAATCAAAACCGCCGGTGTTTTGTCGTCAGTTTCAACTTTTTAGGATCGTGCAGTCGCCGTGCTTTAGTGCCGTACTCGGATTTAGTGTCAACTGCTCACCTCGGAAAAATACGCCAACGAGGGCTTGCGAAGGGTCCTGGTTTTGAACGGACTACTCGGATTCGATGCGGGGTTTTCGCGGATCGAGCTCTTCTTTCTCTCTTTCTTCGGAAGTTGTAAAGTGTTTCTGGATTTCATGCTAGCCAAAACACATCCACTCGATTTTATATACCTCGGCCCTACAGTTCTTCCGAGCTCCTAGCGTACTGGTGATCCTGAGAATAAACATGTGTGTGCAGTGGGATCACTTCGAGATTTTTAACTCCTCTCTACCTTCTTATGAAATACTTAAGGAGTCCTCATTTTCTGACCAACTTTTTCAATTTCATCACTTACCTTAAACCGGCAGCAAAGCAACATTATCACGCTGGGCCACTTTCCTCGATCATCTCTGACGCTTTTAACAGTGAAAGCCTCGTCCACTGGCATAACATCGCCATTTACAACCCGCATCTTATGACATTTGAAGTTAGGCAACATCTCGGTTTTTTCACTTTGGAGTTAACATTACTGGATTAATGGAAGCAGCAGGATGGAGGTTGCATACATCGTCGTTCCAGAACTGTTTTGTATGAAATACGTCCTTTACTAGTTTTAAAATTGTGGACCAAAACCATCTTCAGCAAGCACAGAGTAGAGGAGGTGCTAATTCATCATTACCATTAGGCTCATAAGGTGAGGAATGCCGGTATACAACTGTATATGCTTCGACATAGAGGTTTTTTTCTATATGCTATCATGATATATGTAATATTGCTGTACATTGGGGCAAATTATTTCAGCTTCCATAGAATTCCCATGGCGTGAAACCCCCGTAGCCAACTGTAGACTAACTAATAACCGGCTCCTCTTCCTCCACCTAGTGACCAGTGTGGCAGTCATGTACTAGTTGGATCATTTCGTAATGTATAAAATGGGGTTAAAATAGAATATACTCACCAAAATTGTGAGATTGTTCTAATTTATACATGTATAAACTTACGAATGATCCAACAAGTAACCCTCATCCAGGCCCTTCCCCGCACGTGGAGCCTTCGGGGAAGGTACAAAACTGAGCAAAGGATAATGGATGCCAGTGGCGATGTGATGGGCATCCCGATGCTAGCGTGGGACGGCTACTAGGCAGATGGGCGCACCGAAAATTTTTAATGTGCATAAGGGGTGTCTGACGGCTTTTTTTAGCACAAAAAAAATTGCACTAGCTGGGATCATCGTAAGTATACATAGATAAAATAGAACAATCTCATCAATTTTGGTTTGGAGGAGTATTAAGATCGTCAGAACACGCTTTGAATTTCACCGAATTATTGTTCTAATTATTATATTACTGCCCTGCATAATCAACAATGCGGAGTTTTGTTCCGTCGGTTGCGCTATAATCGAAGGACTCCAAAAGGCGAAAATCGACGGCATTTTTTACCTATTTCTCATTATAGCTCAAAAAAAGCTGTGATCCAAATTCTACAAATGTATACATTTTTATTGAAGAGATATTAAGGATTGTTAAAATCTGCAAGTTGAATGGATATTCAGGGTGAACTAACAAATATACAGGTGTACGACACAAAAAAGTACATAAAAAAATAACATTCTTTTTAACATGGCATGATTTCCAGACATTATGAAAAAAATGAAAAAAACAATTATATCAGTATCTATTGGAATTACATGGACTAATAAATCCCTTCAGGCAATGTGTTATTTGTATGCACATTAATAGGCATGTGTTGTTTGTGAATTAGTGCATTTTTTCCTCTTAAAAGAAAAAATTGAGCTAAATAAGCATTCATTAATTACAGTTTGTGTAATGGTATCATCTGGGAATTCATTTTTGTATCAATACATGTAATTAGGCAAAGAAATATAAAGGGTGGTCCTCCAAAATGCGCTGTGATATCAACCTCCCCTTGGACACTGACATAAGTCGACTTGTAAATCAACCCGTACTGAATATTATTAAAACAAATGGTTTATTTAATCTAATATTTACCCAAAGTGTTACCAGACGTGAGCTTATAGGTGAGGAAACACGAAAAAAAAATAGAAACAAAAGGCTAGATGTATGCAGGCTCATTGCTGGATGCAGGTAATGTGAAGGATATGGCAACGAAACACTGTAAGGGATGAGCGAGTGATAGTTTACGATGGAGCTCATCAGTTGGAGCTTACAGTACTTTTTTGATAATATTCTTGATTTGGAACCTGGAGCCTTCTCTTCAACTTCCACTTCATGACAAGAGGATGGTGCGTAGGCCCCTCTACTTACATTTTTGGTATTATTTTTCGTGTCAGTTCTCAAGTACCCAAGCCTAGGCATAGCTAGGTCTGGTCTTGGCCTTGGTAGGCCGATTTACTATCATGCCTAGATAGGATAGGAGGAAGCTAGGACAGCTAAATAATAGAAATAAAAATGTCCGGAGGCATTGTAGTTTTTGAACAAGCAGTGAAACAAAGACTATTTATGGGATATAAAACGGAATATTGGGACTGGTCTTATATCGGTGATGAATGGGAGATTATCGCTCCCTCGTTGGCCTAGCGTACCTGGCCTATACTCCTCACAGGTAGCCGGCCTAGCATACCTGGCCTACCTAGAATACTGTCGGTCTAGCATACTAGTAGCCCTAGCATTACTATGTAGGCCTTAGCATAACCTGCCTAACGCTAGGCCCCGCCCCCCCCCCCCGGTGGTCAGTTATTTTAAGCCAGGTATGCTAGTGCAAATCGGGATAGCGATAATCTCCATCATCACCTCATGACCAGTCAATAGTGGTAGATATTTATCAGACTGTCGATTTGGACAGTAGGGGGCCTACATAATAGTGGAGTAAACAAGTTTATCAGGAAACCTGTACATGTTATGTACATACAAGCTCTAGGCCTACACGTGCAGTTTGCGGTAAGAATCTGTCCAGTCCTTTGGAGACACACACCCAGCCCAGGCATCCTTCACTGCACTCTTGTCATTTGGCTTCTGCCGCCCATCTTGAACCAGGGCACGGTTGAAAACAAACTTTGAGTTTTAGGAACTTGGTAAAAGAAGCACTTCTTCACATAACCCGATACAAAGTAATTATTATAAGCATCAAGGATCTGTATGCTTTAGATTCTTGTGCATGAATGGGCTTGGTGTGTTGATGAGGTAGATATACATGTCGCCGTAGTGCATCGATGGCATCTTTTTTTTTATCTTCCAACACAGTAGAATCTAACTCATAAGGATCGGGTAATTGTTCCTCAGATTTTGTTTTCAGTCGCTCCAAGTACTCTCTGCAATTGTTTTCAGATAAATCTTTAACATATTCACATTTCGTGAATGTGAATATAGAGAGCACGTGTGGTCCAGTGGAAAAGCGCAGGACTTGTGACCATTAGGGGGGCCGTGAGTTCGAGCCCCGCCGGGGCCAACGTGTTTGTGTCCTTGGGCAAGATACTTGGTCTCAATTGCCTCATCGACCAAGCTACAATTGGGGAGCCTTTTATGGTAATATTACAATCTAAGTGCCGATAGGGTTGTGCGCTTAGCCAGCTGCCACCTAGATGAAGCGAAATGATTGTGACGATTTCCCTACGGAGCGTAATAATCAGTGGCAATCAGCGCATTGATACTATCTTGTGTAATGCGCTATATCAGAATGGTTGTATTATTATTATTATTATTATTCGTTCCATCTTCACCGATAAATATCTTGAAGAAAAAAGTTCGCGAAAACTTCCACCACAGACAGATGCTGAGATTACACGCCTGTCAAGCACGTTTACTATGCTGTGCAGCCTGTGGACCCACCCACCTCGAATGTTTTTGCCTGCAGGGCGCGCGCGCATCGTAATTTACAATTGATCCTGATTTCAGATGTTACCTGGTCTAATTTAATTATTTCCAAAGATATGATCAGTTGAAGGATGGCAAAAACAATAGGAAACAATACATTTTCTCCTTTGTTTGACTATATCTCAAAATCATATTTGCGACTTCCGACTCATTTTGCTTGATCACATCACATTTGAACTAATTGTTTGGCCACTCAAACTTGGCACAAGCTTTCCCCAAATGAATATTTGCATCTGGAGCAGGAGGCAAATGTCATTACTGGCTTGTATTTGCCATCCACTAAATCCCGTCTGTAGTAATTGGGTCGCCGCAACTCTGGATTTGATATGTCATTGTACCTAATCATAGCTAATAATCGCCGTAGTGGTATCGCATGGTAGCTAGTAAAAGGAGGCAGACCATACGATTGTGCCTGTTTCTTGCCTTGTTGTTACTTGGCACGACCAAACAAATCCTCACATCAAGAAATAGAAGGTCTCGTCAGCTTCCAAAACAGATACAATTGTACATCTGCTACCTTTGTTAATTCCGTACCCGGTAAATACAACTGACACAGAAATGGTCTTGATGGCAGGCTATAGGATTGCTTCAGATGATGTTTCTGCCACTCCGAGTTGTGAAAGGGCATGTACCTTGTCATTATCTGAGCCAAATTCTTTCAAGCCCTTCCAAAACATCAGCTTTCCCTTGACAGCAAATCTCCCAGTGACACCTTGCCATGATAATGCATGGAAAAGGGGAAGAAATGCAGTCTTCTCATACCTGCCCACCTTCCCTGTTTTATAGGAATCATCCCTATTTTGAACTTTTCAAATTGCAAAAAATAGGGATATCCCTATACTGAAATTTCAAACAAATCTTTAAATACTTGCCAGAAAAGCCCTAAAATATTTTCTGGCTCCTGAAGCACTTCCTGCAGCTTCAGAAACACTAAAATCCAGTAACATCTGGGCTGTGTACTCCACTAGAGGCTTTAAAGTAGACCACAAATAAACACCACCCATAAGGGCTTTTGTGATGAGGTGTTTGCGACACATGCATTCTGATTTTTGGGTTTCTCGATGTTGGTAGGTATGCCTTCTGAGCATCCAGGCATTGGAAATAGGGCATGTGGTCTTCTTTTATACTGCTGCAACAAAACATGTCTCTATACAGAGGTTGGGTAGGCAGAATGGCTAGTAGAAAGGATGTCTGTGTATGGTGAATAAATTCTTATGGCATCAATTTATTGTGTAGGATTTAGACTCTATGGGAATAAAGCTTGTGTGTCTTCTTTGGGATTGCTGTTGAGATCTAATTCAATTTCTCGATGTGTGGATTTACAAGGCAACGAAACAGGCACAATCAGAGGGTCGGTCGGTCGGCCTCCGATGAGAGCTGCACTTTTAACAGCTATCATGCGAGCCCACCACCACTCAAGGTTTGGTACAATGAGAGTGTACCAAATTCGAAGTTACCCCAGCCCAATCACTATGGGTCGGATTAGGTGAATAGCAAATTCAAGCCAGTGATAACATCTTTGCCTCCTTCTCAAGATGCAATACTTCATTTGGTGAAGTGTGATTGTGCCAAGATTTGATGTGCCAATAATTTGTGCAAATGTGGAAAGAAAAACATGTACCATCAAAGCTAACCAAAGGTTACAGGAACTTACCTTGGATCTCAGTTGATGTTAAACGGAAGATGAGGAAAAGAGATAAACTTTTTTCCAAAGCTCGCAACTCAAAAAATTCTTCAGATTGGAAATCATATCGGGCTTATAGAAATTATGTTACCAAGGTTTTCGAAATGCACATAATGACTATATCAATGGTGTTATTGGGGAAAGTTTGAAATCAAGCCCCAACTCTTTCTGGTCATATGTGAAACTTAACGCACTGAAAATGTCGGTATCCCAACCCTTAAAACAGCAAACAAAATTTTGTAACACAGACCTTGACAAAGCAGAAGCCCTTAATTCACATTTTAGGAGTGTTTTTGCCAAGAACTCAACAAGGAGATAAAAAGCAAGGGTGATTCTCCATATGTCTCAATTCCTAATTTGGAAATTAGTGTTGAAGGTGTGCAAAACAGCTATGCAACTTAAATCCATCTAAGGCTAGCGGGCCAGACAGAAACTGCCACATCGTATTAAGCTGGTCTGAAAAAATGAATGGCACCTGTGTTAAGGTTTTTGTTCCACAGTCATTATAATTCAACCCAATTACCAACCCCGTGGAAAACAAGCACTAGTTACACAATCTATAAGAGTGGATCAAAGGCTGACCTTCCAACTACAGGCCTATATCCCTAACTTGCATATGGCGCAAGATTATGGAACGCATAGTGCTGAGTCATATAGCAAAACATCTTGATCACCAAATATTCTAATAAATGAACAGCACGGTTTCAGGTCTTGCTTATCCACAGTTTAAAAACTCATAAATTCAACAAATGATTGGTCCGAAACACTAAATAACAAAGGTCAGACAGATGTGGTTCTTTTAGACTTTAGCAAGCTTTTGATAAAGTCCCACACAAACATTTCATATCAAAGCTTAGTTATTATGGTATTAAAAGTAACACACTGGGGTGGATCAGTAGTTTCTTATCAAATCGGCAACAATCCGTATCCGTCAATGGAAATCATTCATCTTTGGGAAGTGTGACATCAGGTGTTCCTTAGGGCTCCGTCCTGACCTGTGTTCTTTTTACTTTACATAAAATGATATAAAAAGATTCCACATACAATCAAACCATAAAATTATTCGCTGATGACAGCATTGTGTACAGGAGATGAGAACTCACACACCACAAGATTTTACAAAAACATCTTAATACTCTGGCAGAATGGTCGTCCACTGGTTGATGTATTTTAACGTCAAAAAATGTACAATGCTTTCCATCACACGCAAACGTAGTCCAAAATTACACCAGTATACGCTCCTGGGTGAAGATCTTAACAGGGTGCAAAAACATGGACTACCTAGGCGTTACCATATCCCATGATTTAAGGTGGAATGACCAGTGTACTAACATCACGCATAAAGCCAGTCGTACTCTTGGATTGCTGCGCAGAACTCTGTCCCCCTGTTCACAAGAAGTTAAAGCTCAAGCATACACCACACTTGTCCGCCCCCAATTAGAGTATGCCCAGTCTGAAATATGGAATCCTAATACTAAAGCAGAAAGAAATATAACCGATTGAGCAGATACAGAGAAGTGCGGCACGGTTCGTCTTCGCTGATATCGGAAAAACACCCATGTAACACCCCTTATACAGAGTCTTAATTGGGATCAACTTCATATCGCCGCCTAATACAACAAGCGACCATGCTCTACAGAATCCACTACAACTTAGTTAATATATCACCACCAGACTGCTTACAGGAGAGCATCACATTATAGCAGATTAAATCATCCATTGAAGTACAACAACACAAATCTTATAACTGTAAATGCATACAAATATGCATTTTTCCCTAGAAGTGTTGCATTTGGAATCGTCTGCCCCACAAGCCATTCCGTATGTGACTCCTCATAGCAATGTTCAGAGCTACGCTGCTCCAGCCATCAGGGATATGACACCCCTGTATGGCAATTTGGTGCTATAAACTGCTCGTTATTTTGTACATAGTGCACCTTTTGTTGTAAACATTTTCTTCTTTGATTTTGGAGCACCTATTTTTTCTCACTTGTCGGCTGGCTGTCGACGCCACCTCTTCACCATCCCAGTTTAGCAGGTTGCTGCTGTAAAGGGATCACCACACCAAGTACCAAGAATGGACTATTCTGTACAGAACTTTTGTGGATGCTACAAGTCTGATGAATGCAAAATGCAGAAAGAGTGGACCTAACCAAAAAAATTGTTTAACTGGCAGTTGGGACTCAAAATGTGCAAATGTCATTTTAACTGAGAAGTCCCAGCTGACAGTTAAAACGATTTTTTTTTTTTTTTTTTTTTTTTAATTTTTTAGGTTTTTTCTTTTTTTAATTCAAATTTATAAAAGGGTGTAGAATTTACATAAAGTGGAATGTGGGACTATTACCAATTAAACAACCCCGAAGTGCACTTTAAAGAAGTGTAATTATATGCTCACTGTATTGTTTTACGGTCACATCTACCTCATCTCATCTGCTATGATATAGGACTCATGCAAATGGATTATAGTGCGCTTGTTCTTGATAATCAACATTCGTTGGACTCACACCAAATAAACAATTCCACAGTGCACTTTTAAAGACTCATTCCAAACTCCACATCCAGCTAAAATACAACACTCGTGGACTATCCTACAGGCAGTTTTAAATGGACTCATACTAAAGACTGAGCTACAGTTCTACAGTGGTGTAATCATGGTTGTTCTATGCACATATGACAGTGTTTTTGTTATCTTCGTTACAAGGTTTAATCAGAAGTTTATTAATGTTTTTAAGTAGAATTCATCCCCACTCAGCCTATTCCACTACAATGTATGATTATGAACAAGGATACTATAGTGCATTTATATTTCTCGGGTCAGTGACATCACTGCGATTCAGCGCCCAAAGCATTAAATCGTAAGCGTTGATTGAAAGCACTGGCGTTTAACGTGTGGCAGGAGATATAGTCATTTGGACTCATACTCCACCTCCACCTACAACGGTGAAGAACATAGCCTCAGTTGACTCTTCAGGCAAACATTAGTTTCACAATTTATTCCATTGTTGTCTGTGGAGCAAGGAATTTTTACACCGATGTAAAAGGAGATATAATCTGGCCTCCATAGACGACAATGATTAATGCGTGATGAGAGTCAACTGAATCAAGTGCCCTATTTTTTACCGTTGTAGGTGGACTATGAGTCCGGCGGACTGTAAACACTTCTACACCGGCACTTATAGATGTATGAGTAAAATACCTGCCTGACCGTTTTTATATCACCGATTCGTGGAAGCCAAATGCACCATAGCAAGGTGTGCAGGTCCTAGCATAACTGCCTCTATGTTTCTATATCAAAAATGACTTTTTACAGTGTCAAAATGGCAGCCATTTTGAAATACAAATTATACAAGATGGACTGGAAGAATTACTATTACTCTCAACCAATCCAAACTCTTAGATACACCTTGACTAGTTAAATGACATTGTGCCACTAAAATTAAATTTTTAAAAAAAGGCTTACAAATAAAAAGAAGGTGACACAAAGTTCTTTTTCTGTTTTGGCAGCCATTTGAAAAACAAAAGGGCTGCATGTCTAATGTCATTTTCTAATCTAGATTTATCCTTTCCAGACTGTGGTGTGTATAACATACAAGTTTCGGCACCAAAAATAGCTTCCTAGCACATTTCACAACTCGAGTTAGGATTGAAAATCTACCAAAATGGTGGCCATTTTTGAAAATCAAGATGCCCACCATCTTCCACCCCTGGGAATTCTCCATCAAAAATTTTTCCTTGTTATATGGGACCTACTTAATGTGTTAAGACATGGGTCAGATTCGACCTAGGTTTTACTGCCAAAAGTGTAAAAATGTGTAGGTGCTTGAACAATGAAACAAAACATGTTTTCTGGTAAAATTTTGTGTAGACTCCAAATCTGAAGTCAAAAGCAGAAGTTGGATGCGTTCCGAGAGTATCGCTTTTTGGGGTATTGTGCAAGTGCCGAGTCCATAGAAACCTATGGTATTTTGCTCATAATTGCATCTTGCTTTGATAAAAAAAAAATGATACTATTCTTGTGGGAATGTGTCTTGCGCATTAATCTATTAATCTTTTCAACAATGTTCACCCTTTTTGTTTTTTAACAGGTTCGCGAAACGCCAAATTTTACGTAAAATTTGGATTTCCGCAAATGATAAAAAAAAAATCTCAAATTTTAGACAAGGTGAAAGAAAGTAATACCATAACTATGTAAGGACTTGCTTTGGGCATAATCGAGATTAAATTTCACAGGCCGATAGCTCTTAGTTTTCTCGTAGTTCCAAATTATTGAAACAATCAATATTTTGTTCACGCCACTGAAAAATCAAGGGTAGGGGAAACATTGTTGTCTTTTTGGAATTATCCTCTAATTGCAAGAAGCAAGTTAGTGTCAGTTTGAAGCTTTATAACATTCTGCATAAATGACAGGAAATCATCGCATGTAGACCCTTCCTTAAGAGATGTGATGTGAAAGCAAATTTTTTTCGAAAGTGCTAAATTTTGAATGTTGTCACGGGACATGTCAAACTTGAATGAGTTCTGGTGTGCAAAATTGAAATAATTGTTAAAACAAATACTTGAATCCATAAGTTATTACGTTAGTGATATATTTAACATTTATAAAGGGAAATAGATGTATATTGTAGAGAAGTATTCAAAGTTGGAGGTGAAAATTTGTTGTCACCCAAAAAGTGCGATTTTCTGGCAAAATCGGCCACAAATCAATATTTTGCAGCAAAATGGTATATGATACAGGGTTTTCGATTAAAAATTTATAATCTACCACGAACAATTGTACCCTAGAAAGGACATTTAAAATTAAACATGTGTTTTGTCCGATATGAATTTTTTCACAAGTTGGCACTAAAACCGAAGTCAATACTTGAAACCATGTCCTAAAGAGGTGTGATGCTTTAAATCATTGAAATCCCACTGGACTTCATATCAAACCACGACCCCTAACTACCAACTGTATTTGTCAGAGTCTCATGGGAGACCAGTTTTGTAACTGAACCAAATACCCCTGAATAAATAACGATTTACTACTACTACGTATACTGCCACCCTCAGTTGGTTTGACCAAGCAGACTTACACATAACCTACCTTCAATGAAAAACATACCTCAAACAAGTTGATCTGGTTGTGAACTGAAGCTGCATCAAAATTACCCCAGCTGCCTAAGGGGGAAACTGAAAATGTGCAAATAATTTGGCATCACTGCTGTGTGTAGCCTTCCTCACATTCCCATGCCTCCTCCCTCATTTCCATTGCCTTACAGCATTTCCCATCTTGATCTTGTCTTTCTTGCCAAAGCTGTTGTCTTTATTTGCCCACTCACATTGCAAGTGCAAGTGATTGCAGTAGTTTCCAATTTCCAGACTCCTTTAACCTAAGATTTCATTTTGGCCCTTTGATGTCAAATGGTCAAAAAAGTCTTGTAAGTTACAAGTTCTGCTGCTCAGAAACATACTTAAATTTTATGTCTTTTAAAAAATGATGGTAAATCAGAAAAAATGGTTAAAATATGAAATTTCAAAATAAGGCATCTTACTTGGCATAGTCATAAAGACTGGGCTTTCAATAGTGTATTGTTTATTTATTTACTTTTGTCAATTCAATGATATAAATAAATTAGTGTGATACACCAAAACGATTTTGTGCCACTTTTATGCATCGGAGAGTGTTTCGAGTACTGCGCATGCTGTCGTGCACTCACAAAAGATTGCAACTGAGCCCAAAGAACACCAAACCACCGATTTAAGTACAAAGAAGTCGATCTATTTTCTCGAACAACAGGCTTTAATTCAACATAATAAGTTCAATGATAAATATTTTCTTTGCCCTGAATAATAAACAATACCAAACTATTTATGCATGTTCAATGAAATGGAGCTTTAATTTTATACAAAAAATTGGTATCTGTTACAATAATACCAGAAGGAGTATAAAGAAACCAAAATCAAACACTCCAAATCCAAGAAATATTTTGTAAAAATATTGCACTCTCGTTGTGCATAACTAATTGTTGGGAGGACTTGCATTCAGAAAACCACAGGCGTTAATTGTTCTTGGATTATAGTCAGAACCGAATTAAAAATAAAACCTACATGCCATTTTTGCAGCAATGCCGAAAACTTACATGCACAATCAAATGGCACAATGCCAATTATATGTTGACATATGCCGCATGGAAGAAAAACCTTTAGCTCTTACAAAGGGGTTCCCAAGCCATACTGTTATACTTTTGGGGCATGATTGGGTCACACGTTCATACGCATGTTGTTATTCAAAGGAAAGCTTGTGATTCCTTGTGGTAACTAATTAATAAGAAGCCTAAAATACAGATTCTTGATAACTTTTTCAGTTAATATTTTAAGTTTTTTTTCTACTTATGTTAAAAAGCATGCTGATATAATAAAAATGAAATTGATTATTCATAAATTTACATGCACCACTGTGCATGTAGTCAGAAACTTTACCATGCCACACAGAAAAGTTACATGCATTTTGTGCATGTGTGCAACCAAGTAAATCGAGCTCTGATTATAGTAGAATTCTGTGGATAAAACCCTTCCTTGATGAACCACTGGTAACATGGTTGAATCCATAACTAACTCTTTGCAAAAAATTGCAAAAATGGTGCGCCCGCAGGTGGAGTGCCATCTCTCTGTCTTTGCATTTGGGCCAGGCTCCATCATATCATTTGGGGGGGGGGGGGGTTATGTCACTCCTCCCGCCACAGCAAGGCTGTTTTGAATTCCCAGTATTAGCCGGACCCATTTAGACTCCTGGGTGGAGAGAGGCAAGCGAGGTAAAGTTGCTTGCCCAAGTGCATAACCATTGACAACAGCGGGGCTCTAACCCACACACCTTATGACTTATGCGCTAAGTGCTGATCCAACTGCAACCAATGTGCCCTCAACTCTTTAGTCTTACTGTATTTCTTTTATCCTAGGAATGGTAGCTGTGGTATGGCTATGTTGGCTGATAGAGGTCTCTTGGGACTATGAAGAAAAGGTTGCCCATTATTGGCCAGAATTGCACAGCCATGGAAAGGAAAATCTCACAGTACGCATGACCTACTCAAACCATGATGGGGTAATATGTCTAAAAGATAAAATCAAAAAAACTACTGGAAGTACAAATCACAGGTTTGGAAACAATTACACAGATCTGATTTCCTCCAGAAAAGCCTATTCCAAATTTCGGTTGATTCTAGTGGTGCCTTTTGATGTCACAACCAAAAAGTTCAATCACTGACTTCGTATAATATGTGACCATTATGGACAGAAATATGCAAATATTGATTTCTTTCTTCAAATCTGCCTATAAGACATGGCCCAACACTGTACTTAGGGCAACATTTGAGATGATTAAATAGATTTTTGGGTTAAGTCAGGGAGGGGGGTGGCCCTTTGGTATTTAGTTACAAATGTGCGATGCAATTAGTAGATTAGTAGAATTAAGAGTTTGGGACAAGTAAGATATAAAAGTAGCAAACACACGGATGGAGGCAGCGTTATCCTACTTTATTGAGTCAGAATGTCTGTTAGCAGGCCATCAAAATACAAACAGCAGTTCTCAATCACAAAATGGAATGAACACCATGGAATAAAAATACTTACAGAATCGAGTTACATTTGAGGAAGTCAAACAAGCACACTGAGGGTTTGGAAGTGTTGTTAGGTTAGGTATGGAGATATCATTGAACTACACTAAGAAACCAAAAGAGGTTTGTATTTTGGCCTGGAAGAGAACAATGACCTGAGTGGCAGTGGCAGTGCTGCTTGGCCATTTTACAAACAAACTCCAATAAATCAAATTGAAATGCAACTGCTCAAAGCTACTATTAAGTAAAGAACATATTTTCATGTTTCATAAACTAATTAAATAGTGTGGCATTTTTGAAAATGATGCATATGAGGGGGTTTGAAGAGCATTGACACTTTGAAGTTGAAAGGTAAATTGGAATCATCACATATCTGACTCAATTTGCCACTAAAATTCATTGGTATTTCTTATGTCAATAAATTGTTCATCGTAATTGATTTTGTGCAGAGTACAGAATTCAAGATGTGACTATATTTTCTACTCGGTAAAAAAGTTTTTCAAAGGAAAAAAAGAACACATTTTCATATTTCAACTAATTTTACTGATATACTCAAAAGTACAGCTATTTAGGTGTACTAAACTAGGGTAGTCCTACTAGTAGAGTGGAAAATGGGCAAAAAGAAAAGTGGCTTATTTAAGGAGTAACCCCTACCGGAGGTAATACTCATCACAACATATATCTCTGTAAAGCTCTTGTCATGGTGCATCTGAAAATGATGGTTGTGAAATTTGTAACCTGTGTGGAGGTCAACTAGGGGGTCATTTAGGGGTCATCCAGAGGTCATCTGAGGTCAAATTTATGGAAAAACACTATATTCATCCTTGAACTATGACTAAAGTCATTAATTTGGTTAAATTTGGTATCATGTGAAAGAGAATAATTTTTCTATCATGTGAAACCAATTTTGAGGAGATAATGCAAAATTAATTTCAAATTTTGGGCAAAAAAAGGGCATTTTTGGTCATTTTTTTGCTCATTTTTGGGCAAAATTTGAATTTTGAAGATTATGTTTATACTCATCATGATAATTTGCTCTTTGGGGAGTTAACTGGTATTTTCTCAAAAACTGCCCCCATATACTGTCCACATAGCATAACAATTTCATAGCAATACACAAACACATTCTAAAGTTATTCTGTGGCAAAGGTCAATGACCTTTAAATCCAAGAAAACCCCTTTTTTCAGGTCAGGGTTTAGATTAGGAGGCCTACCATGCACATTTATGCATCATTCTTGCCGAATTAGGTGTCATATTAGGGATAATACATTTTTATATCATGTGGAATCAATTTCAATGGGATTATGCAAAATATTGTTCATATTTTGGGCAATAAAGGGCATTTTTGGTCATTTTTTTTGCTCATTTTTGGGCAAAATTTGAATTTAAAAGATTATGTTTATACTCATCATGATAATTCGCTCTTTGGGGAGTTAACTGGTATTTTCCCAATAACTGCCCCCATATATTGTCCATAAAGCATAAAAATTTCATGGGAATACACAAACACATTTTAAAGTTATTCTGTGTCAAAGGTCAATGACCTTTAAATCCAAGAAAACTGCCTTTTTTCAGGTCAGGGTTCAGATTAGGAGGCCTACTATTTACATATATGCATCATTCTTGTCGAATTAGGTGTTATATTAGAGATAATACATTTTTCTATCATGTGAAATCAATTTCAGTGGGATTATGCAAAATATTGGTCAAATTTTGGGCAAAAAAAGGGCATTTTTTTGCTCATTTTTGGGCAAACTTTGAATTTTGAAGATTACATTTGATACTACGTGCTTTGGAAAGTTCAATGGTATTTCCCAAAAATATGTTCCCAAATAGTGTACATATATCATGGAAATTTCACAGGAATACATGGACAAATTTTGGACAAGTTATTCTGTGTCAAAGGTCATTAACCTTTAAATCTAAGAAAATCACCCTTTTCAGGTCAGGGTTCAGTTTAGGAAGCCTACCATTTACATATATGCAACATTCTTGTTGAATTAGGTGTCATATTAAATAGAATGTATTTTTCTATCATGTGAAATCAATTTCGAGGGAGTTATGCATAATGGTTTTCAAATTTTGGGTAAAAAAGGGCATTTAATGATATTTTAACAAAATTTCCCCAAATTTTTTGCTCATTTTTGAACAAAATTTGAATTTTGAAGATAAACAATTATCCATTATGATACTATGCCCTTTAGGGAAATAAATGTTTGTTTTTTCAAAAATTGCCCCCCACATAGTGTGCATATATCACGAAAATTTCATAGTAATACATAGACATGTTTTAAGTTACTTTGTGTCAAAGGTCACTGAGTATATAGTGCTAATCATGTGAATTTGTGTACGATGGGTAATATTTAATTGAATATCCTATCTTAAAATAAGATATAAATCCCTTGTAATTGACAAGGACAAGTTGCACGAGAAAGAAGCAGGTGAAGGATGGTTTGCAGGGAGGATATAGTGGCATGGAAAGATAGCATCACAGGTTTATATTTGGATGGCAAGAAAGACAACACTCTCTCACAAGAAAAGAAATAAATGGCAAGTGGTATTCTATGGCTACTGAGAAGCCTCAACATCTTGAATAAGTTCTTAGGTGCATCAGTGATACATGGGTTACATTTGATAACAAACCACATAGGTGCATAAAATTTGTTCCGGTGATGGTTCCTGTGTTCTGGCATACAAACCCAGGATTCTCGCAGCTGTTGTCAACCAACGTGAGTGATTAAGACCTCTAGGCTCATAGACCAAATCATCTGGCCAGTTTCTAGGATCACTGCCGTACAAAATTCATATAAGATTTTTTGATCCCAACTTAGATCCTGTACAACTTCTTTAGGGAGGATGGGGAAGTCAGGTCTTAGGAGTGGCTTAAAATCTACAAGGTCTCTTGAAAGAGAGATGCTCTTTGAGTTGGCTGCCGATCTTTCCTTTGGGATCCAATTGCTGATTCTTGATGAATTTGTAGAGAGCTTTGCATACCATGACCTGAAGGAGTAACATGGGTCAAGTATGTTCCACCTGGCTCTCCTATGTAAACATAATGCTCCTCAGTAGCTATACTTGGATACCACTTGCCATTTATTTCTTTTCTAGTGAGAATGTTGTCTTTCTTGCCATCCAAATATAAACCTGTGATGCTATCTTTCCATGCCACTGTATCCTCCCTGCATACCATCCTCCATCTGGTTCTTTATTGTTTGTTAATTACAAGGGATTGAAGATAGGAAATTCAATTAAATATTACCCATCGGACACAATTTTACATGATAGGACTATATGCTGTGTAGGTATAACTTGTCTTTGTTTTACAATCTATAAAACAATAGTTTGCTTACCTTAATTTTCAATGCCTAAAATTTTAACTGCAGGGCTTTAGTTTTGTCATCAGATGAACAATTAATGTATCCCACCTTAAGGAGTATTAACAGAAAACAAACAAAAAACAAACAAACAAACACACACACACACACACACACAAGCAGAGACTGCTCTAAGTAACTTCAGTGGGATAGAGTTAGAACTATCGTGCTTTGTATACCAGTGGGCCAATTTGATTTATAGAATTATTTTCCTATTTATGCCCCACCCTAATGGATATTCTCAAAATGATCCCTGAAGAATAGGTGACTGTTGGTCCCAAATAAGGTGTTCAAGGACAAGATACCAAGTTAGAAGAAAGATCATCAAGATTTCATTTGATGTCATTCTTGAAAATGCCTCAAATGATACTTTTTCACATAAATAGATGGATATTCAAAGTCACTCAAAGTGACCTAAGGATCGTATGTAGTGCATAAGGATAAGCGATTGGGTATTTTGTGATCTTCTGTGAGTCCGGCGGGTGCTTTCCTGTGTTAAACCCATTTCCATCGCCTGCTGAAGAAAAATGACTCCGGAGTCATTCTATTATAAATTTGTTCTGTTTCCCCATAAGGGCGCTGATTTGGGCTTAATCATTTCAGGTGAGGTCTAATATATATAAAAGCTTTACAACAAAATATCAACTTTGAAAATCTTGAGGTCGCACTAAAATAGCTACTATTTTTAAGTTGTCCACTAGGAAATACCTTATGGCAGCATGATTTGTGTGTGTGTGTGTGTGTCTGTGTCTGTCTCTGTGTGTGTCAAACTTTTGGAATACACTTTTGGTTAAAATGTTGTCTAGCTTTTTAGTGCAGTGATGGATCAAGTTCATACTTGGTATGCATACCCGGTATAGGCCTACATTGAGACAAGGGGTCTTAGGTGGGGTAACAGATGAGGAGGTCAAAGGTCATTCAGGGGTCACTTAGAGTCATCTTGTGCACATGGTATATACTTCTAGTTAAAATGTCTAGCATTTTAGTGCAGTGATGGATCAAGTTCATACTTGGTATGCTTATACATTGAGGCAAGGGGTCTTAGGTGGGGTAACAGATGAGGAAGTCAAAGGTCATTCAGGGTCACCTTGTGCACGTGGTATATACTTCTAGTTGAAATGTCTAGCATTTTAGTGCAGTGATGGATCAAGTTCATACTTGGTATGCTTTTACATTGAGGCAAGGGGTCTTATGTGGGGTAACAGATGAGGTCAAAGGTCATTCAGGGGTCACTTAGGGTCATTATATCTTGTGCATGTGGTATACACTTTTGGTTAAAATGTCTAGGATTTTAGTGCAGTGATGGATCAAGTTCATACTTGGTATGCTTATACAGTGAGACAAGGGGTCTTATGTAGGGTCATAGATCATATATGAGGGTCATATGTGAGGTCAAAGGTCATTCAGGGGTCACTTAGAGTCTTTGACCACATTATCGGATGACCTATTTTTGGTCGACCGCTGTTCCTATTTTTAAAATATGCCAGTGTCTCTTTAACAGAAATAGATGTTGCTTATAGGAATAAGTCATATGACACATCAGGGATTCGGCAGTTGGGTGATTGCTGTTAACCACTAAATCATTAGTACTCTTCTTCAATGGAGAATTGCCGTAACAATAATATTTCCCTTTCTACTGATAAAACTGGCTCGTCTTTTAATAACCTCTTGTGATCTTTGACCTTATTTGTTGTTCACATCTCTATTTGCTCTCATTAAACTTCCATAGTCATTCAGCTTTGTTCTATAAAAGTTCTATAAAAACAACACCCACCCTTGGTGGGATATTTTCTTCTGGGAAACATTCTTCTTCACTTTAAGTACAGAAAGGTAACCCTCATGTCGGAGACTGTCTGCTCATCAGAACTATTGTAACTGAGTTTAATTTGTTTTAAGGTTTTGGTTGAAGTTTATCTACATACCTCATATTAGGACAAGGGAGGTAGGATAATTAAAGCAATATTAGCACATTTTTGAAGAGCCCACCAATTTCAAAATTTGATATTTTTGCACAGTTGCGTTTGGTAAATTGTCTAGGAAACTATAATGCGAACCGAGATGACTTAAAAAAATGCGTATTTATCACCAAAATAAGCGATTTTTTAATTAGAATGGGGACCCAGATTGGCACTGTCAACGGAGAGCCTGGCAACATGTACGCTTTATGTCCGTCCATCATGAAATAGTGCCATCGCTGTAGAAAATAACCTCAAATATGGAGTTGTGAAACTATTATTTAAACACAATGAAGCTGAGCGTAGCCACGTACATTGCGCTATTTCCCGGCTATCACATTGGAAGGCCGTTTCCAGCAGCCGTTGTATGATGATCGGAGACCCGATAATAATTATTCTAGTACAAATTCCTTTCGTTTGTGACACATAGACATTTAATTTTCGAGCTTAACCAGCACAGGTATAGTTTTTACTATCCAGTTACCAATGCAATCGTGTAAAAATCTCCAAATTTTTTTGAAAAAGTGGGGGGGCGCTCTTCAAAAATAATGTGCTATCTTGCCTTTAAGAAGTTGCGTGGCTAAATGGTTAAGAGCTTGCCTTTGGACCCAAATGTCCCGGTTCAATTCAGTGAGGCAATTGCGTGATTTATTCTGTACTCAATTCTGATTTATTTGTAATAAGTGATATTGGTTAAACTCAAATTACCACACTCTTCAGGTTCATTTGAATGGGCAAAGGCCATGAAAGCTCTCAACTTCCATTCGGTGTGTATTTTGTTTTGATTAGTTTGTTTGGAAGTTTGCAAACATGGCGCTGATTAAGCTGCTGCCTGCCGTGAAGTTGCATTGTTCTGTTTGATTAGTTTTGTTGTATGTCTCTGGCAATTTTGCCAGCTGGCTACAATACGTGTTATAAACCATTTATATTATTATAACCATGATCCGATAATGGATAATGCCTGTCTATGTAAATATTCAATTAAGTAGCACGTTTAAGAGCATCGACCTCATTCCTTCTAACACATTTCCAACCACTTTTAAAAATATACTTAAGCATAGAAAACATGAGCATCAGTGATTTATTCTGTCTTATTTGGTGGTTCTTCTCTATCCCATGCCCTCCTACTCTCCCACTCCTACTCTCCCACCAAACATCCAACAAATAAAAAAAATTTCCCCACCCCACACACCAATTTTTCCAATCCACTCTGACCTTTCCCAGCTTCCCTACCCCTAACTGCCCATCATAACTCCAACCCCCCTCCCCACCACAACTCTCCTTTCCAATTCCATCTCTACTACTACAACACCAAACTAAACCCCACAACCCCCTACTCTAGCTTCCACCCCCTTAACTCCCCAACCCCACTTCCCAACCCCACACTCCTCCACCCCTCTTCAATCTCATCAGCTCCCCCCCTCCACCTTATAACTCTCCCACCCAAACCAAGTCTGTCCATCCTAACTGTTCCCCACACTTAATTGTCGCCACCCAAATGATGTGGGTTATATTAGGTGTCCCTACACGGGTTGTTTAGGTCTATAAAATTTAGCTAATTAGTGTTTATACAGCACCACAAGTCTCATGGTGTACCACACTCACAAGCTTATTGGGTATTTGCAGTTTGTTGTTATAGTGGATTCCAAAAATTTTTGTTCATATGCTAATGACTCATTAATATTTATTAGCTTGCGATATCTTGCTGTAACTATACGCACCAGAATTAATAATGAACTACTACCCCTATCAAGTTTACAGTAGTTGGTAAAGTGGATTAATACATTCATAGACCCGTGGTCAGAGACATATGAACACACATACAGTTAGTCATGTACAATGGGATAACAAAAGCATCACACCATTCTGGGGCCCAAATAAACAAATTTACCTGTTTTGCCTTAAAAATCACAAATTGAAATAACCTTAAATTTGGGTATCACATGATGGCCATTATTATTTCCTTCATGAATGCCACATTTGAATAGACCAATGCATTACCAACTTTTTTGGTAAATGTGTTTTCTTCTAATTTTCCAAAAATGGCCAAAAGCCCCTTTTTATCTCCAAATTCAACAATTTCAAACTACTCCTCAAAATTGTAGATCTATCATTTTATTTTTTAATATAAAACCTATTTAACAAAAAAATCTATTTACATAGGCTTGAAAATATGGTCCTGACCTGAAAAACGGGTTTTTGCTGTGTTATTTAGTCTCGTGGACCCCAAGGTCAGAAAATACCTTCAAACACAACAGAAACGAGCCTTGTGCACAAATGATCTAAATAAGTATAATAAAACAGTTTTTAATATCTTACCTTGATTTGGTTCAAGAATTTTGGTTGTCCAAAACATTAACATAAAATTACACGCAATATTTAAGATTACATGTATATTTATGCCTCACGAAATATTCACTAATGTCCACAAGAACGTTGCAGTTCAAAGATGATATGTTCCCACAGTGAAGACTTCAAAATGACGCGTCAGAGTTCATACAAAATTCCTCGGGTATTATATTCCAAGGGAATCTCTCAGTCCTGAAGAAAAGTTTGTCCATCAGTTCAGACCGACAATGTTAAATTAAGTCCCTCGACGATAATAAATCCACAGTGTATCATTCCAAGATAATCACCACGATTTCTATCTGTCCCACAATTTTGAATCCTCCTATTTGATTCCAATTCCCATCACGTTCGGCTTCAAAGATGAAGTAGAATAATTAAGCACTCTGCTCACATGGAATTAAAAATAATATCTCTGGCACCAATTACAGGTCTGCTCTTTCATGCAGATCAAACTCGCTAGACTTCTAGCTACCTATTACTAGTGGGTGCTGGCAGAGAGTCCTTACCCAATCTCCTTAATGACTTCATAAAGCTAGATTCCCCTTCTAACAATAAGACATTACATCATTCTTAGGCATAACATAACCTTACACTAGCTGACGTCAATCGGATTCATCATCACCCGAATTACACCACTTCTATATAATAAAACTTTGTGGTGGAATTCCCGATCTTGCAATGTTTGGATCTTTTAAAGCATAAACGCTGACTCAGTTACTAAGTTGACAACACTTGGGGAATCCCCACTTCCCTTTATGTGCAATCACACACGTTGCAATTTAGCATAAACAACTCTAGGGAATCCCTTGCTCTCTTTTATAGTAACAAGTGCTTTTCTTCCCCGTGAGAAATCTTTTCTCAAATAAAATTTTTAAAATTTTAATCAGAAAAATGGTAGGCATATAACAGCGGGGTTTAAAGGGCATAGTATCATGGGATTAACAACGTAGCTTGATGGTACAAACAACTTGAGCAGGTTAACAGATTCAAGTATTTGGGAGTAAACGCTACAACCATCAAACAGGAATCTAAATGAACTCCCCAGCGAAATCAAAGCAATGTATTATTGTCATCAACAGCACTAGGGAAATTACCGAGAGTCTGATAAAGACATCTCACTCTCAACCAAATAACGGCTTGTTAATTCACTTGTCAACCCAGCGCTTCTGTATGGCTCTGACATCTGGACCATCAAACAGAATGACATGAAGAAGTTTGAAGCATTTGAGATGCGATGCTACGAAAATCCTTAATATCAGCTGTAAGGATAAGATCCAAATGAAGAAGTTTCTGTCAAGATCCCTCCTCCTCCGCCACTTTCAAAAAAAGATCCTAGCCGTATCACTCACTTCAGCTGCCTCGCAGCTGACTGATTTGGTCACTTGGTGCAGAATGAACAACTCCGCCTACCCAACCGCATTTTTATGGAAACCTTCCCGGCACAAAGCAGACAAGGAAGAACCAAGGAAAGAGATGGGAGATGACATCATTGTGGGCACCACCCACATTCCACAAGGCATATTTGGAAGCGCAAGATAGAATAGATGGTCTAAATTTGTTCGTGGAGCCACGTCCTATGGGACATGGTGCATAGATAGATAGATAGAAAAACGTAATCTTCAAAATTAAAATTTTGCACCAAAATGAGCAAAAAAATGCCCTTTTGTTACCCAAAATGAAAAACCAGTATGCATAATTCCCTCAAAATTGATTTCATCATAATAAAAAATGCCTCTATTTAATGTGACACCTAATTCGACAGAAGGATGCTATAGTAACTGGTCGCCTTCTATATGACCCGGACATGAAAACAGCGATTTCTTAGCATGTAAAGTCATGACCTTTGACACAGAATACCTTCAAAATTTGTTGTGTTCTATGAACTTTCCAGGATAATGACAGTATTTGGGAACATATTTTGGGAAATACCATTAACTCCCCAAAGGCATAGTATCATGATGACAACAAACAAATCTTCAAAATTCTAATTTGCCCAAAAATGAGAAAAAAATGACAAAAAAGCCCTTTTTTGCTCAAAATTTGAAAAACTATTTTGCATTCTCCAATGAAATTGATTCACGTGATAGAAAAAATGTATCTCTTAAATAACACCTAATTTGACAAGAATGATGCATATATGTAACTGGTAGACTTTCTAATCTGACCCCTGACCTGAAAAAGCTGATTTTCTTAGATTTAAAGGTCAATGACCTTTGACACAGAATAACTTTAAAATGTGTTTGTGTATTCCTATGAATTTTTTATGCTATGTGGACAGTATATGGGGGCAGTTTTTGGTAAAATATCAGTTAACTCCCAAAGAGCAAATTATCATGATGAGTATAAACATAATCTTCAAAATTCAAATTTTGCCCAAAAATGAGCAAAAAAATGACCAAAAATGCCCTTTTTTGCCCAAAATTAAAATTAATTTTGCATTATCTCCTCAAAATTGGTTTCACATGATAGAAAAATTTATTCTTTCACATGATACCAATTGGACAAAATTAATGATTTAGTCATAGTTCAAGGATGAATATAGTGTTTTTCCATAAATTTGACCTCAGATGACCTCTGGATGACCTCTAAATGACCCCTAGTTGACCTCCACACAGGTTACAAATTTCACAACCATCATTTTCAGATGCAGCATGACAAGAGCTTTACAGTGATATATGTTGTGATGAGTATTACCTCCGGTAGGGGTACCCGACACGTTTTGGCCAAATTTCCACTCTACTATACCAATTATCGGACACTACCAGTTATCGGACGGCTCCGTGTTTCGGGCCATGTGGTTTCGTTTTGTCAACTCAACAAGAAATCTTATCCTATCAAAATAAAAACCGTACACTTACTGCAGTTAAATGGCTGCCTTGTAGCCGGGATGTAAACAAAATCTTTCCGAAACCCGAGATTGAAAGTGGTGAGTATGACTTATTATTATAAAAACCATGTTACTTATGAGGTAGCGTAATACAGCGTGATCACTTTGTGCTGGTCATGGGCTTTCATAATCCGCAAAAACGGGTATATTTTCACTATAATATTTGTAAAACTGTGTAGTTTCAGCAGCTTGGCCCATCCAACCGGTTGCTACCGACGCAGCCGACTGAATGAGGGGTGATAACTGGAAAGTAAAATCCGCGCATGTCCAGTTAACGGACGCCCTCTATAAGAAGAGTGAAGTGCTCGCCAGGGGGGTAGACATGCAAACCTAACAGCAACAGCAATTTTAAAAACAGGCAATCAACTCCGGGTGCTAGTCTGTTCAAAGACTTAACGGTAGGAGGCGTTACGCATATCGAAAAGGTTTTTCACACGGACGACTAAAGATAGGCCTGGTCACAAATATTTTAATCTAAGCCCGTTATTGAAATTACCACTTTTAATTTTTGCAACGGGTTAATCCACTAACCCCAACGGATTTGAAGTTAAATATTTTTGTCTTAATTTATCCTGATAGTACTAAGATCTTTGAGCAAAGGTTTAAGAGATGATTTTGAATGTCACTGGACCGAGAATCCATAGTAAATGCATGTAGCAGTCCCCAAATTACCGTTTGAAATCCCCATGCCAAAATCGAGCAGTGTACCGCGAGATACCCCGACGATGACACCAAACTGATTTTGGCTGCTCAATTAACGATGATATAAATGAAGTTTCAGGTTTGCTGTACGCGTTTTGTTGTGAGGAATTACATGGAATTCACTGACGATGTTTTAATCCGTCGATGTTATAATCCCATTCATCTTGTATCACCAGATAAGGAATCCTGATTGAACCATCAACAAGGGATTTAAACCAAAATAAGGTCGATCAATTGGTTCATGGTTAGAGTAGAAATAAACGTTGAAGTCCACGGAACTTTATTTGAACGGTGGTTACGCACGAAACTAACACAAGATTAGTATGAATTATTTTCCAAAAAAATCGTCTTAGTTTCTTTTCTGTCTCTTTTCTATGATGCTTTTTTGAGAGCTTGTTTTGGTTAGAACTTCGTTTGTTATGGTCTTATCTCTTTTTTAATAGGAAAGGAAAGGATTGTCATTTTATTTCTTTGAGGAAAAGGAATATTCCTTAAATACCTTTCTCAATTTTCTAATCTTCTTAATTTTTAATGAAAACAATAACAAGTTCAAAATATTTCCGAAAAAAAATGGATTTTAATTGTTATCTATATGAGTCCTTGTGATGTACTCGGGCCGTACGCAGGATTTTTTTTGGGGCGGGAGGGGAGGGCCGGACTTAAAAAAGTGACTTTTCTGAAAAGTGGCGTTGTAAAAGTGGACCTAACCCCCTTAAAATGGTCACGGTCCTTTTTTGGACTTTTGAACATTTTTCACCAAAAGGTGGGACTTTAGTGTCAAATTTCGCTAACGTTGTGACTTTTATCAAAATTTCAGTAAAAGTGAACCTTTTGCCCCTTTTCTCGAATTGGGGTATGGGCCTGTGATTATATCTTAGGGATGTTGGGACTTTTCTGTCTTTTGTTTTGGAATATGATTAGTAAATGATATACTATGAAAATGGCCATCACAGAGCTAAAGCATACACGGTTGGTAAAGTTTGCAATAAAAGCTTAGGAATAGAAAACTATGTATCGCTCCCACATAATCGGGTGAGTTACTCTCCTTTCGGAACTATCATGTGAGTACGCTTTTCGCGACTGATGGCGACCAAAAACTATACTTCTTGTGCGGAAATCTCAGACAAAGAAAAAGCACACCACACAGTAATCCAAAACCAAAGTAAGTCTTTCACCCGAGTCTTCGCAGAGTAGTACCGGGGCAATCATGTGAAAGGGGGAAAATTTCCCAAATGACCCAAGTTCGTCCGGGGGTATGATCAAAGAAGAAACATGAATGCTGGAAAAAGTGTTTTTAGATTGATTGAACTCTATTGATTCTAAAAGCGAAGATGCTCAATTTAGTAATCCGAATACCCATGGTTACTCTCATTTACCAGGCCAATTTTTGAGAAACTTCAAGGGCCGCCTGAATGGACCTTTCAGGTAATCTGTTCAACCGCCTCACACTGGACCACTCAAGCAAGACTAAATTGAAAAATTTCCAAGCCAAACTATATGTTGGAGGGAGCTCTGGGGTCATTCTGACCGAAAGCTGATGTTGGCAATTTTTGTGAAAGTTAGAAAACATGAACTTTTTTTCGAAAGAAAACAGCCAAATTCCTCTATTTTCAGCAAGCTAATTCAAGGCTTTGTGCGGGCTTTGTGGCTGAAAACAAAGGATGTATATTTTGGACACTGTTTGAAAAGATACAGGTCCATCGGTTTGAAATATAGAATGGTGGATGTAGGATTTATTAATCTTTTGATTGAACTCGGGGGATTAGGGCACTTTACTACATTTTTTTATTTTTTATTTTTTTTTTTGCAATTTTTACATAATATAAGTACAATTCCTGGAGAAAGTTCGAAGCAAGGCCCCACCTATTCTGTAGTCACTCTGTAACCTAACAGTTTCTAGGGCACTGCAATACCACGCTATGCGTTTACCAGTGTCCAAATCTCATTCACCATTATGGTGATCATGTCTTATGATTTGTATTGAGTATTTTTATGTGAGATGAAATAAATGTGAGTTGATTTGATTTGGATCATTATTTAGGCAAGAATCTCATATGTGCTGAGTGATGGCTTGGCAGGCTCTCTGCTGAGAGGTGTGAGTATCGCATTACCCGCAAACGACCGGCCCCTACATTGGATCATGGTGGTTTTAATAACAAAAAGCGGCAACGTGATAGGGTCTTTGAAAATTATTGTCCATGCTATAACAGATATTCGCTTAAGAGTTACATAATGGAATCGTTGCCCCAGTAATCGGTCAAAACAAATCACAAGGAATTAAAAAAAAAATTCATTGCATAACGTGTGTTCTTTGCCCTGTGGATGTTTAGACCGATTGCTGGGGAAAACAAATCCTATACGTGGCACTCTTTCCGAATTAAGGCCTTGGCTGAAACCGCGGTTACAAAGTTATGTATTGATTGCCCATTGTTCAGGGCAGGGGTTTTCAGGAATGAGTTTGCTGAAATGGTACTAACGAGCCGATGTTTGAGTCATATTACACCAAAGTAGTACCTCAATCTGAAGAATATACTAAGAGGGCGCTAGTCATATATTTCTCTCTTGTCCGGTTTTACGAAATGGTCCTATATAGGCCCGTGTGCTTGTATCCGCCCGAGTTTTACGGTATGTGGCATCATCTTAAAGGTTAGATTCATATCTTTAATTTGCTGCAAAAATCATTCACTTGAATTAGTTAGAGACCGAGCTACATCGTTTGAATCAAGTAGTCCGTTTTTGCGCTCTGTCACAGATTCCCATGTAAAATGTACAGCGCGCTCAGCGAAGGAAATCAGTGTCCAGAAGAAATCAGGCTATTTATTGCCTGTAGAATAGATGTGACTCTATTTAATCCCACAAAATTCCAGTCACAATTTACCACCCGGACAGTAGTGGATTAAGGAAGGGCCTGTCAGCCGTGCCCAGCTTAAGGTGGGTTCCCTTTAGCGATCGGCGGGAAGTGACACAATGTCGCACTTGATTATGTGAACTAGGGGGGTTTCTGAGGGCCCTGAAGCAATATTTTAGGGGGCCCTGTCAGCATCTGCTGACACTGCTGACCTCTTAAATCCCGCAATGCAACCCTAATGTCCTACGTCCTCCACACACTAACAATCTTTTGAAAATAAAGTAACTATCAGTTTTTGGAGGATTTGAAACGCATACAGTAATGAATGAACGACATCGGTGGCAACCTTTTGAGTTTAACACTTAAAGCATAAGGGGTTGGCACTCCGTTAGTGCATAAGGGGGGCCATCCTAGGTACGCCATTCAACTCTGAAAAAGAACATTTCTATATTGCAGAATTTCCCACTTTATTATTATTTTGTTTGTTTGTTTTAGATCCGCGAGAAACGCCGAATCAATGACAAGACCTGGCCCACCCACAATTCTCACACAGAGAGAAGAGGAATTCTGGCAGATTACTGGTCCTTAAAATTGTTGTGGCAATTGGATATGGAAAGAGCAGAGGCAGATATTAAATAGCTTGAAGGAGATTCTTTATGATCCGTCGGATGTTAGAACTGTTTTGGTGAGTCTTCAAGGAAACCTGGAGGAGATGTGCTCAACAAGTGACGGCGTAATGCCTTTAAGATATAGCAGGGATCTATCCCTATGATCCTTCGCATACGACCCGCTGAAGGTGCGTCCTTCTTCAATTTATGCGCCGAGGAACCTAGAAGAGCCCAGACCCAGACCTCCCTCTTCTACTGCGGACGATACACCTGTAAACGAAGAGAGACCAACAGAGAAGCCACACCCGAGACTGCGGTGCCGCTTGTTGGCGCAACTGCAGACAATAGGCCAGCGAACGGAAATGGGAGACCACCACAAAGCCTGCGATGCCACTTGATGATGCACCGCCCTTCCTGAAGTAGGTACCACTGGGGGACATGTACAGACATGCCCAGACAACAGCCGCTGTTAATTAGCCATAGAATCCGCAATAATTGAGGAGAAGTTATGGGTTTTCAGGAGGAGATTAGAGAAAGGCTATGATCTACAAACAGATGCCGTATACAATGCTTGGAAGTCTGTGCAAAAAGACGGAGGCCTACCATGTGGCAGACTTGATGAGCATAGATACCCAAACTTCGTGTCCCCATGGATCTGCTTCGCCACGGATACCAAAGCTTTCGGTCCCCAGCCTTTGAGAACATTTGCACTCCCAAGGCCCTATTCATCGAAAGCGTCCCCTATCCGATAGACAAAAACAAAAAATGCAACTACCACAACGCAGTGTCGGGAGATGAATACAGGAAATTTTTGAGAGAGACGCATGAGAAAAATGAAGAAGAGGCCAGACTGAAAGAAGAAAGAGGTAGAAGAAAAGAATGGAGAAACGAGAGAAAAGGAGGAAGAAGCAGAAAGGAAAAAAGCAGAGGGGAAATCAGAAACAAAACAGAGAATTTCAGAAACATGAAGCAGAAAGAAGGAAATTTGGCCATAAAAAGAGACTGGAAAGCAGCGCGAGAAGAAGCCTAATCGAAAGGAAGAAATTGGACAAATGGAACTAAAGAAACCCGAATCAGAAAGAAAGAAAAATGGAAGAGTAAAGTAATAGACCGAAGCTGAAAGGGTGAAAATCATGTGCAATAACGTCACGGCAATACATCTCAAAGGAACACTGAACTGGTGTGTTAACCATAGAGAGCAGCAAAGCAACACAGATGTTGAAGTAAGAAAGAAAATTGCATAAAGAGGAAAGCCGCATGTGACTCTTCCTTAATATTTGATTTTCTTCTATTCAGCATGTTAGAGAAATTCAAAGAAGCCAGACATTGGGTCCTGGGGCTAGGGCCCGAAGGGCCCTGGGTCGAATCCCACCCGATTTTGCGACTTTTCTTTTTCCCCTCTTCCATCACGGTCCTTCAGTCCCTCCCGGGACTAGAAACCTATTTGGGGTTATAGGGTAATGCAATGTACTGCCAATTTTGGACAACATATCAATTGTGATTTGTGTTGTTTATACTGCCAATTGTGCTGAACTGCATATGAACAGAGCACTCAATAATTTTGTTATGCCAAATATGTCACTAGTGCCACTGGTCGTTCTACAACTATAAGTAGTTGGTTTGAACTGCATATGAAACATTGCACTACATATTTTTACTTATTTTGTCATCGCCAAATATGTCACTAATTGCCATAATGTCTTCGCCAAGTTCAGATTTATGGTGTTGAACTGCATATGAACATTGCACTAATCATTCTTGGACGTCGCGTGTTCTGCAAGTGATACGTCTTTTGTCAACATCCTTGCTAATTCTTTAGGCATATATGCCAGCTGTGCATCAGGTGTCTCCGCTGTATATGTTACTTACATGGTTAGTCTTTAGGCATATTCCTATTTCTCCAATGCAGCTGTGTCAGCTAATTAGTGATTGTACTTCCAAAATTTTATGCCAGATACTCTGTCGCATGGATTGGTAGACTTTTGCGCATCTTAACAAATGGTTTATAGCTTTTATTACGTCCTATTGCGTGTGAATGTGCATTATGTGTGGCGTTTTCCTACAATACCTTTAAAGGTGCAACGAGAGGATTTCAAATAACAGGTGTCCCCAAACAATGTGAAAATTCTATTTTGGCATTGGTGTAAGCTTTATATCAAAATATCGCCATCTGTAAGGATTAAGTCTTATACTCTTTCTTTGGTAAAAAATTGGTGAAATTTCTAATTTCGAATAGTAGCAAATACGAAATTATCCTATGTGTTCTATTGAAATAAGCATAAAAATCACCTTTTTAGGTTTTTCATTTTAAGGCATTTCTGTACCAAAATACAAGGTAAGCCATCCCCTTGAGTGTCTAATCTATATGAACATCACTACATATGACACCTTACATGGATGTCTCAAAATCTCGCGTACTTGATGTATGGCAATTTACCTGGAAATAAAGATGGAGTTTTGTGTTTACTACTGCTTGTACTTATATTTAGCGTGCACGTGAATGGAGAGGGGAATATAATAAGCCTGCCGAGCTAACCTGGGACTTTTTACATTGTTTATAACATGCAAAATGGTTTGAGTCATTACATATGTACTGTAATTTTAGGAACACAGCCTTACAAGAAACCCCGAAGTGTGATTTTTAAGTGCTGCAAATGGTGTCCTTCAGGAGAGGGGAGGGGGGGGGGGTCTATCCAAAGATTACACAGGGGGATCAATTTTTTAATGATGGCAATCATTTGAAAAGTGAAGTTATTTGTCTAAACATAGAATTTTCGACTATACCATGGTTCAGCATTTCGAAAAGACCCTTTTATTAATGATTTTCTGTTTTAAAGCCTATAACTCAAAACTTTAGCCCCGGACTTTAGGTTTAAGGAAATGCAAACTAGACCTTTTTTGGAATTCTTATAACCCGGTATTTTTCAAACATGATGGGATCAATTTAAAATGTTGACCACCTGTGAAATTCTTATCTAGATCCCGGCACCATTTCGTGCAACTTAAGATCATCGCATTGTGCAGGGATCACTCTCAGGCTGTCTACATATTATATTTTGATATTGCCCGCATCCACTGTTAGAACAAAATTAATCAAGATGTTTAAACAACCCCTGTTTACCATGGTCATCGTTCAACCTTGTTTAAATATTAAACAACTTGTTTAAAAATTAAACAACATGTTTAAATATTAAACAACTTGTTTAAAAGTTCAAGCACCAGTTGTTTACATTTTTAAACAATTTAATTTGATTTTTAAACAAGGTTGGATGATGACCAGGGTAAACAACAGTTGGTTAAAGATTGAGAGTTGTTTAAAAAATGTTTAAAACTTATACAACCTTGTTTAAGACAGCATTTTATAACAACAAACTGAACAATGTTTAAAACTTTAACAACAGCACTTTAAACAACCGTCTTTTTAAACAGTGTTCTAACAGGGTATAACATTATACAATATATAACGCCTATATAATTAAGTATACATATGTACACGGTGAGAGAATATTGCCATGTAAATTCTTGTACATGTATTTCTTTTTAAACCTCAGGGTGGTTTGGCAACCATTAGCATACCAATAAATAAATAAATGATAAAAAGGCTATAAAGAGGTAAATGTGCAATATATACTTTGAACTGATTACAATATCATAATAGGTTCAATTACTGACTGTAAATCAGAGCTCTAACTGTAAATACAAAGTTGTAATATATACTAGTGAAATTGCAAATTCATATGCATATGTGCATTTCATATGACATTGTTTATGCTGATCATATAGGCTCTATATGGGTTGTTTTACAATCAGGGTACCTCTTGGCTGAACACTACAATGTGACCCATAAAAACAATGTGTGTACTTTCTCTTAATTGGTACTATGCCAACTTAAAGACCACCAAAAGCCCTACCTACAGCTGCAAAGAAACCGTTTGAAATGCTTGACGACTAACAAAAATATGTACATATACATGGAAATTGCTTAAAATCACTGTCTCATTTGAAGTAGATTTAGCAATGTCATAAAGAACTTTTGGGACAACATTCAACATTTAAGAATAACATTTGAAGCAAGGTAATTAATATCCAGAAATCTTAAAAGAATGTGACCATTTGGTAACATGCGGTGTCAGTTTGAAATTTAGTAGTAAATTCCGTCAAAAAATGTCTTCTCCATGTTTAGGCTAATAAAGCTTAAACTAAATTGACAGATTGATTTGTGATATTCTCTATAAAAACTCTTGTTTATGTTCTATACATTTGTAGTAAACAATTGGTGGCTACCCCTTAAGTTTTCCTGTATCACATGATCAAATGTTAGAAGTCAGTGTTCCGTCAAAATCTGTCCTTTCCGAAAACACAAGGTTTCACTAACCATTATTTGTTTTCCTGAAGACCTCACTCCTCCAAATTTTGGAAACATAACAAAATATTAATACTGAAAATAATCAAAGCACTTTGTTTTTCACCCCAAATGTAGAAATGAATGAAGTGCTCTGTCAAAATCTTGTCCTCTCCGAAAAATGTAACATTTGATCAATCATAAAATTTGTTCACGAAGACGCGACGCCTCAAAATTTTGGAATTATACTTCTTGACTTGCCTACAATGCAAAAATATCAATACTTAAATTAATCATACAACTTTATTTTTCACCCCAAATGAGACAGCCGAGGTACCCTGATTGTAAAACAACCCATATCTAAAACTTTAAATTTGTATTTAGAAACATGCATGTTCAAAGTTATAGGTTATCGTTTTAATGTTGTGTGTATTTTATTAAACAGATGTTCATATTGTTAAAGAGCCTTGTAGGACATATTTCCTAT
This sequence comes from Ophioderma brevispina, assembly GCA_023653785.1. NCBI lineage: Eukaryota > Metazoa > Echinodermata > Ophiuroidea > Amphilepidida > Ophiodermatidae > Ophioderma > Ophioderma brevispina. Next base: position 14,406 of record JAMKCH010055668.1, on the reverse strand, counting down.
GAAATATATTAATATAATTAGGTATAAAAGAATAAAGAGTAACACCTTAAATTGTAAAACATGCATCGTTCAATTCTTTCATTATTATCATAAATATTCTTACATACATACATATATTATTTATACCGCGCTTATTCTAAAAAAGTCTAAGCGCCATTACAAACTACTTAGTTGGGTCATTTGGGGCAATTCCGTGACCGTGGAGAGCAGAGTATCATTTCTCAGTGGATTAGTCTTCTATGAAGGTAATGAACAAATTTAGCGGGGGTGCCCCTCACGAAAGTGTGGGCGGAATCAAGGAGGGGGGAAAATTCATAATACAGGGGTCAAAAATGAGAAATGCTTGGATTGCTTTAAAAAGGTAACCAATGTGTTCGTCTTGTCACAAGGATTAAAAAAGGTATAGTTTGTACCACCTACAACGTATGGTTATGGTGATATAAGACAAAAATCGTCAAATGTCAAAGGTCATCACCAAAGGTCAAATCTTTAATACTGCACCGATTTCTTTAAAAATGGTCTCAAATTGTTAACCTTGTATTTGTTTATCAAGATAAATGGCAAACAAGGTCAACCCCATTGACCTCTATTGATCTCTGAATTTTAAAAATATGTAGACGGTGCAAAATGTTTTGGTTGCAGTCTTTGAGGAAAGATGAACAATTTGAGCTCATTTTTAACGAAATTGGAGCAATATTTAAGATTTAACCGTTCGTGATGACCTTTGACATTTGACGATTTTTGTCTTATATATTCATAACCATACATTGTAAGTAGTACAAACTATACCTTTTTTTAATCCTTGGAACAAGACGAAGACTTTGGTTACCTTTTTTACAGCAATCCAAGCATTTTTATTTTTGACCCTGTATTATGAATTTTCCCCCCTCCTGGATTCCGCCCACACTTTCACAAGGGGAACCCCCACTGAATTTGTTCATTAACCTTCATAGAAGACAAAATCACTGAGAAATGATGCTCTGCTCTCCACGGTCACGAAATTGCGCCAAATGACCCAACTAACTGCCATTGGTAGGAACAAACAAAGATACAATAGAGAGGAAAACAAATTAAACTTCATAAGAAAACAGAGGTGTTTTTAACAGCTTTTTGAAAGCATTTAGAAAACCAGCTTCCCTGATGGATAAAGGAAGCTTGTTCCACAGTTGTGGTCCAATTACTGAAAATGCTTTAGCACCTGTGGAACGGTGTGTTTTAGGAACATGAAGTCTAGTTTGATCATCATCTTCATCATCTTCTTCATCATCTTCTTCATCATCTTCTTCATCATCATCATCATCATCATCATCATCATCATCATCATCATCATCATCATCATCATCATCATCATCATCATCATCTTCTCTTATTGTTACAATGATATTATGTACTACTTTTAACTACAACAACAATAATAATATAAATAATAATAGTATAAATAATAATTACATTGTTATTATTATTATTACTATTATTATTAATTATTATAATTTCTATTTATCATCATCATTTATTATTATTTATTATTATTATCATTTATTATTATTATTTATTAATTATAAAAAAATAAACCATGACCAGCTCCACCTGCTGTCTAAATTAAAATTCATCCACTACGCATGCGCCGATCCTGAAAACACCCAACGATTCATGCGAAAGCTGCCTCCTGCAGTCTAGGTTTGGTTTGCAGTGGAGATGCTGTCGTGAAGTACACGGAACAACTCCCAAATTTAATACCAATTATTGCCAATAATGTAAAAGAATATACAATCATTTACTCCATCTTATTAAGCTTGAAAAACAGATTAGTGACACTTTTTTCGAGAGTGTCCGGAAACCGGCTGTATACTGTCCGGTAACTGGCAAAAGCGTCCGATAACTGGCAAGTGCAATTAGCGGCTTTGTCAATCCGTATTATTATTACCGCTCGTCTTACCAACACCAGTACATTGGTACTTGGAGCAAAGGTAAGGTCATAAGTTCATGGTGTTTGGTTGGAAAATATTCTGTAGTTTTTTAAATATTTACGAAATCCTTAAGGTCGATAATGTAGGACTACCCTACTGTGTAAAGAAACTTTTTCAGCTTTTCCTCAGGGAAATAGGATATTTATGTTTACAAATTTATAAGAACTTCTTTTAACTAGGCTGGTCTCCCCATAGTGTCCAAACAGTTAAGCACTCATTATACAACAATTTTGAAGAGCTAGGAAGAGTGTTAGCAGAATCTGCCCCTGTATGGGAACCAGGCATGGCTAGAGGTTACCATATGCTGACAGTAGGGCCATTGGCAAGCCAGCTATTATACCGTGTGGATCCTACGCTAGGACTGTGGAGGACCAGTTCTTCAGAGAAGAAGTTGCGCAGCCATTTGGTGAGAAAATAGGACTATGGTTATTGGGTATTCAGGGATAAGAGGTCATGGTCACATAGGGTAATTGAGGTCAATGTTATAAAATGTATGTAAAATACTGCTTCTTGCACTGAAATGGCTAGACACACACAAAAGTCATTTGACAACGATGTGATTATGATTGACAACAGAGTCCAGTGTAATTTTTACGAAATTGCATTGCGGGCAATGTGATTTTTCCTTAAAATCTAGTTTACATAGCTTTCTATTGTGTATGGGCATATAGACAGCACTATAACATACCAAATCATGACCTTTGTGGGCTTTATATGGCAAGATTCCTGCAATGGATTTTTCTGATTTTTGCAGATGTATAGCTTTTGCATGTCCCTACCTATATCAGTTGTCAAAATTGTGTTGCCACTCATAAAATTGTTTTAAAAATAAGAGACAATTTGCATGGGGTCAAACAGTAGTGTAAAATGTCAAAGGTTATCTTGGGGTAACTTGAAAAAAATACTTAAAAATGTTACATTGAAATGGATGGGCAACTGGTTATTCACTAAAGTTGCTCAATGATTCTAGGGTGTATGTTTTTATATGGGTAGATAAGGGTCAAGGTTCATATGGGACCATTCGAGCTCATTGTCCAAAAATAAAAGGTTTGTCCCAAAAAAGTTAAGTTTTCACAGGAAATTATGCTATCTTTCTTCTTGATTCTGCCAATTTTCATTTTCTATCTTAAAACTTTCTTTAGGAGCTGAAGATAAAGGAGGTTCATTTAAGGTGATTGGACAAAAGTACTCCTTTCCCTCAGCGTCGGCACTTTTTTCTCCCCTGCTTGCAATAAAACTACGGGGGCCCCTTGCGACCGAGATTCCTTCTGTGTGTGTGTTCCATTTTGGTTAGATTAACCTGGTTTGTGGTTCTTCTTGAATGCTTTATCATATTAACTTCATACTTGGTCACAGGAAACACTGACCCAAGGCTAATATAGGGTGTGCACAAATTGACCTTTATTGACATCAATGTGACCTTGACCCCAGCTTCTTGGTTAGGTTGTTGGTTAGGTTACCTTGGTTAGGTTGACTAAAATACTTTTGAAGAAGACCTGCAAAAAACAAAACCTAACCAAAACCTACAAACTGGAACATACATACACACATACGGACCAGGCAGGCTATCGCTAAATCCCCCTTCTGCTTTTCAATCCAGGGGAATAAAGGTAAACTCCTACTAGATTCCAATGTCCAAATTAACGAAACTCTATTTGTGGGTAGTGGTACATGCAACCCGCAATGTGTCATCAGTATTGGTAGATTATTGTTATCTCTGGCTTGAAAAGCAAGAGGGGGATAATATTGCTGAGGGCTACGAATGTGTTATGTGTATATGTGTTTGTGTTCAGTTTGGTTAGTGTAGGTTTCAGGGCAATCAAAAAACGTTGAAGCCGATTTCAACAGATTTGGGCGTGTAGGGCAGTAGGGGGTCCTTCATATGCGGATTGATGTAAAAGATGCATAGAATAAGGTCAAAAGTCATCTAAGCGTCATGTTGTAGTGTAGTATGTTCCAATTTGGTGGGGTTTTGTTTTAGGTCATCCAAAAAGCTGAAGTCCGAGTTAACAAGGACTGGGGTAAGGTGCGATAGGGGTTCCTTCATATTTGGATGAGGTCAAAGGTAGGGCCAAGGTCACAGGTTAATCTGAGCTCATGTTCAATACTGCCATCTTGCGGGTGGGATCTACACAAGTTCATTATTCAAGTATTTTTTGATTTGTGTATTTTAGCCTGGCCTGGGTAGACTCATTCGGTGTTCAGGCAATGCCCTTTCACCAATAATGCCCAGGGATCCAGGACAATCTCATTTGCAGATTTGCTATGATGGCATGTCTAAATGTGATGAAACTTGGTATGTGTGTAGTAGAGCATGCAAGTAATAATACCTAATGCACTCTGTATTCATCATTCTGCACATATTAATAGCTATTTGACACATTTGCTCCCTGCCAGCCTTTTGCAAGTTTTAACTTACAGTCGCGCTGTGTCTAATTCATGGATTTGGGAAAAATCGTTTTCTCAATAGACGAAAAGTGCGTAATTATTGGTGTTTTTCAAGTACTAAAAATTTTACACAATTTCTGACATTCTAGACATTACAAAGGGATCACAAACAAAAATGAATTGTAAAACATAAAAAAGACGGAAACCTAAACATACCAAAAACCATAGCAACAAAGCAACATTATGCATTCCTGTCTTTAGACTATGTTTGTAATGTAAAGGTAGACAAATTTGGTTGGTGTATAGTTTATTTTTTAATGTATTACTTTCCCTTTTCCTTATTATGTAGAAATTTTGTTTAGTGTTAGCGGACTGTGGTTTCGTGTCTTTCAGTGCATATAGAGTTCAACATGGGCTCCATTTGTCAAATTTCTTGATGGATGTATCCCGGTGGGCTCACCAAAACAGGCACCACTGACCGCATGATCGTTACCAAGCCGTTTGCCAAAAAACGCGGACAAATTATGGCACGCCATGGTGGCTAATGACAATGGTTCCCCACCGTATGGTTGGTTCTATCCCTGGATATGTTTGTGATACATGATTGGACAGCAAAAAAAACTGTATTACAAACAGGGGTTAACATCTATGTTCGGTCGCGTGCCATATTTGTCCGAGTTTTTGGGTAACGATCATTACGGTCAGATCACAGATTGAGTGAGCACACCGGGGGATGGATTTTTCTTCAGATCCATCAGGATTACTAAGGTTACAGGATGAATAACTCTGTCTTTCAGATAACCCCCCACCCCAAAAAAAAAAAAAAAAAAATCTGTGCATTCAGGGATGATGATTGAGTGGCCTGGAATTCGGGCTTTCGTACAGAAACGATGGCCAAAAGTTTTTATTCATTGCATTATTATGCACGGGCGCCACAACACTAAAATCAACCACGCATTTCATTTAATGGTTTTACTTCCGGTTAAAAAACAACACAGCTAATTTTGGAAATGTTTTACGGTCCTGTGCGAGTTGCTGAAGATCTGTGCCGATATATGGTTCAAATAAAAGGTACATGGGCTAAACACATTGGATACAATTAAATTTAAAATTTTGATTTTCACAGAGAAGTAGGCCCTCAGTGTATGAAGATGGCGTAAAGGAGTTTGCAGACCTGAAAAACAGGTGGAAAATAAGCATTGTCACTATTTGGGTCTGTAGGAAAAAACAAATCGAGAAGACCCCCCCCCCCCATACATTGAAAAATAGTTTAAATGTCATCGATTTTCAATCCATTGATGTATAACTTGTATGCAAAATAGTTGCCGCATCAGTTGGAAATCTCGCTTTCCAAAACATGATATTGGTGTATTCAACGGGGCAGTTATTTACTGGTATGCCTGCATTGTCATGTTCACATTATGACATGTTCCTGGGGACATGTTGCACCATCCTGCTGAAACCACTGCTGATCGATTTCCACAGGAAATCTCAGAAGATGGGGACAATAGGAGGTTTTAAGCATTCTGGTAAGGTATTTGTTGATGGTAATATTTGCCTGTTTCTTAGAAAATGTAGGGCTGATGACACCCTGTAAACTGAACACACACCATGCAGTAAGTTTCTGGAAGTGAAGGGCCACTCCTAAACTTCTGGGCTCTTCCTCTGTGCCCCAGAATATCAAGAGATTTTTGGTGGAATCCTGGAATTTATCTTGATGTTCTTTTTATGCTCTTGTTTTTGGTGACTGCCTAACTTTTGCATGAATTCTGTGTATATTTGCTGTAGTCCTAGCAGTTCCATGCTTGTTGGATTTGTAATCTGTCCCTTGGTTTGCTGAAGTTTTTTCTTTGCTAGACATGATTTGGATCTAACTTTAAAAAAAGCAAGTGTGTGTACACTTCATTGATTGGATTCATTCACGTGGCATGATAATGAGGAGTATTATAACCCTGTGTCTTACTGTGTCTTACTTTCCTTGGCATATTTATGTGAACTTTATTAATCTTAGTAAAATGAAATTTACTATTTGGTTTTAAGGTATGAGTTTCCCCATACGCACACAGGACATTAAATGTTTCCTACTGGTTTGGCAGGTGGGAGAATACTTTTATTGATAGAACCAGGTCATTGAGTGCTTTAAACTACATGTACAATCCTTGCCATAAGTACTTGGAACACCTCATTATAATGAAATCAAGCATAAGACTTTGCTGTGAGAGAATATATCTCCAAACTCCAAGGGAAAGCAGTGACGTCATAAATGCCGTCATTTCACAAAATAGCAAACAATCACGAAAATTGAGGTTTCAACTTCCTCCAAGCAAAATTACAAAATTAGTATTCATCTTATTATGGGTACTAATGTGAAGCAAACATGTCTCTAGTTGAAATAAATAAGAAAAAGTACAAATATTTATACTAGTATTTGCTTACAGTACATGAAAAACAGCATTTCACCATTTTACCTTACAAAGAATAGCACTGGGTGCACATGGTTATCTCCCCCTGCTCCATGACTTTCACCAGATACCCTACCCTGGGGAATATAGTACATCATTTTTCCCCCTAAAATGACCAGAAAGGATGGACGTACAATTACGTAGAAGCTTTAGGTGCGTTCATTTAATGTTTTTTAAAACAACCATGGCAACCATCGAGGGTGGGGGACCCCCTCCCATTGGGAGGATGAGGATTATAATTATGAAAATGTTTATGTAAAAACAGATCCCTCTACTAAAATAGTTTTGTTACCTTTAAACAGCTTGTTGCAAAATTCCCAGTCGATGTCTTGTGAATGATTGTTACCACAGCCGCTTGCTGTGTTAACAGTTCTACTCCATTTCATTTGAAACTTACCCACGGGAAGACAGTTCCATTAATATCCATCAGGAGCTCTGTGCCCGGCCTTGAGTAAATTGAATGGCCATTGGTGAAAAAACCAAGCAGGTAAAACTTCCAATGTCTAATGATTCGATTTCCATCATTTTCTTTGACGGTGTCATGACGTACAAGTTCATTTAGTCCATTCCATATGACTCTCTTTGCATACTCCTTCAAATTGTCTGTTTGTGACTCTGGGTCTATCTCCTCATCCTGCAAACCTTTCTCTTTTTGACTTCCACATGATTCTGCCTACACTACAGAGAGCAGTAACATGCATGTAGGTCTACTTCATCTTCAGATATTCTTAAGCAGTTAGGATGCAACCAGTGCCCACGTTTGCAACCATCAAAGTCACATTTCAGTTTGACAGAACCAACCTCTGTACGTTTGCACGGGCAGAACTCCAGACTTCTGACCTAATCTCCTAACACACACTTCCTATCTAAACCTTTGATCCTTTTGAATGCCTGAAGACCATGTCACCAATCTTGTCAATATATTATTCAAGTACGTCTGTCTTTTTCAAGATCCATGTCTTTTTACTTTGCTTGCGATTTTTCTTGCTGATGATATCATTACAAAGGAGAACCATGCAGCCCCTGTGTATGCCTTGTTACCCACTCTGAGAACTGCACAAAGCAGTCACATTCATTCTTTACTGGCCAGAAAACTGCTATGATCATCCTCAAGTTTATTAAATTGTACAGCGTGTCATTATAGGTGTCCTGGAAATAAAAGGGAAATGGACAAGGTAAATAGAACGCATCAAACATTTCAAATATATAGTTACCAGTAACAACCAAATTCAAATGTTTCCTCATATGTCCTCACCGGACATTTCGATATTGTAATTCTAGCAACGGAATGAAGCTAAAAACATATATCTGAAAAATGACATAATTGTCTTGTAAAAGCTGGGAAGCTGGAAAAAGAACGGAAAAGCTCGCTCATTGTTGAAGCTTTGGGGGGTATACATATTGTATAGGCCTTGGTCTGAATTCCAAAATTGATATTAATTTTCATCCTTGTTGCCATTGTACGCATGCTGGTCCTGCACAAACATAACTCAACACTGTTTGACCAATATCAACCTTTTAAAAAATGGCTAGTTAAAAGACCTGTTAAAGATGCACCTCTTGTGCAAATCTTTAGCACGCAGGAATAACCCACACGGTTTTCTCCATCGTTGGCCCGATGTTGTCATATCCTTGCGCGTCATAACTATTCTTACAAGCTTAATCCGTCACCCCATAGTATGGTTTCTATGGAACAATGTTTTTGGTAAGTATTTGTGTAGTGTCCAGAATTGGTACACACTTTGTCGGCTTAATTCCGTTGTGTTGGAGGATCTTATCAGATGGCAATAGAACCTCAAGTGGAATCTTGTCAACTCTGCATAGGGTATTTGGCGAATGTAAAATCAGAAGAAAAACAAAACGAAAGTTATACTGTCCAATCTGGCAAAACATTGTACCATATTATTATTATGTTGCTGTTCAGGACTCCCTTTAAAATGTTCCTATCAATTGTTTGACATTAACATTATCAAAACACAATGTGTACCCATAAGGTGTTCCTGTAATTCCAAAAATTAAAGTACCAATTTAACATATCATTATCAATTCTAGTATTTAACAATGTGTATAATCATATTTGTCAATTATATAATATGCTTGTTTCCACATCCCTGTGCTTTCTCAGGACTCGGGTAGTTGGTTCAGAGGACGTTCCTGGGTTCCCTGTGTGCACTACCACTGGTGTCATCATAAAAGGTTTGCTGTGTCTAGTGATACTAGAGTCATAGCAAGCAGATTAAACGTTGAATCTGCAAAGCTTGCGTCGTCGCCTTGTTTGTCTTGGGATGTCAGCTGATTAAGTAATTCAAAAACCTCTCTTAATTTCTTCAATCACAGATAGCAGACACCCTTCCCATCCAGACTGGACCTTTCACTATGGAGGAATTTCAGATCTGCCTGAAGAAACTGAGAACACCAAGACACTGGTCCCGACAACATTCCGGCAGTAGTCGTGAAGAATCCACTATTACCATGATCAACTGTTAGAAATTTGTAATAACACCTACATGGGAAACAAACCAGCTTGCCTTTTCAACATCATCATCATCCTCTAACTCTAAAAAAAGCGACCTCCAACAACCTCAAAATTACAGAGGATTTACACTGTCACCACTGGGCTCTCTAATATCTTACAACTCATGCTGCTCAACAGATCCCTCCTCCCATAATCCCTCTCATACGGAACCAAAACGGTTTTCGCAAAGGCAGAATCAACACTACCTCAGATACTTGCCCTGCCAGAAGGATTTCATAGAAGAGTTTGAAATTTTCCAAGATAAAAGCTTCAATTGTGTTCGTATATTTTTCCAAGGCTTTTCACAGTGGTTAACAGGATGTAATGCTGCATATTCTCGCCAACTACGGTGTCCCAGATGAGACTGTCAAGGCAAGTGCATCATTTATGATAACCCATATAGCTTTGTGCATACCATGGATGGGCCCCACAAAGAGTTTCCTAACAACTACGGGAATCCTCCAAGAGATACTCTTGCTCCCTTCTCTTTTTGTAGTAGTGGTTGCTACTCCTTAGACAGAGTCCTTGACATCATGAACGAACAAAGTACCTCGCCATCACACCCGCCCAAGCTTCCAGACCGTCCCATGGTTCAGCAAATCGCACCTACCTTGACTACGCAGATGCTCTAAGCTCTAACGCTGATCTTATATGTGGTGCACAAGATCTACTAACTCACTTGAGAATGCTGCAGACAAGTCGGCCTCATTCTAAATGCAAGAAGACGAATATATTACGTCAGAGGAAGACGATCATCAACCTCTCTCACAGCAGTTGTAGCCAACTCAAAAGGTCAAGGACTTCAGTCACTATGGTCCTAATGTTGCCGCCAGCAATAAGACTTCCTGTCCCAAGTACTTGGAATGGCCTGCAATAAACTACACCACTTAGGCAATCTGGTATCTCAATTCAACCAAGCTGAAAATTTTTAGAGCCTGTGTAGAGAGCATTCTGTTATATGGATCTGAGACCTGGACCATGAAGAAATAGCTACAGGATAGACTTGATGCACTACACCAAGCTTCTTATTCGATACAAAACATATCCTGGTGCGCGAGCACACAAGACCAAGCACAGATATATGGAGATATCCCTCCAATTCATCTTCTGTTTGCCCAACGCCGTGCACGATTTGCCGTCACTGTCATCGTGGCGATTGATCAGTAGTCTCAGACGTCACATGTTGGAAGTTACCATGCAAATCAGGGGTCCGTCGCCCCTTTAACTACAATGATGTGATTGCTCGAGACATCCAGCGGATCACACTGAAATCCCCAACATAATGACAAACAAGGACATTTGGCGCTACAGGTGAAACAAGAATTTTTTTTATCGGCTGCGGCCGTTAGATAGATAGAAAGCAGGATAGGATCTTTACTTTCTGGCTCTATTGTACTATAAAAATATGATAGGCATGCTATTTACAAAACCTGAAGGTATTTATCCATGATGGCGGTAAAGTGATTCATAAAAATGTTATTCAAGCATGAAAAGGTATTAATAAAAGTTAATAGTGGATCAGTAAACCTGCAAAGGACAGACAAACGCGAACCCTTCCTACGGTTCGCGCTTATACTGTCATTTCAAACATTTTTCCATTTGAAGATTCCTTATCAATCCCCGTCTCATTCGGTCAAGCTCCGTCTGGCAGGGGGCATGTTGGGGCCCAGCCAAATGCTTTGGAACTGCTGAAAAAGCGTTAAGAGATAAGCATTCCAATTAAATTTTATGGAATTATTGCAGTGTGCCGGGGATATAGTCATTGGGACTCATAGTCCAACTGCAACGGTAAAGAATAGGACAACTCGATTCAGTTGACTTCTTCACACAACATTAGGGAACCCCTTATTAATTGTCGTCTATGGAGCCTAGACTATGGCTTCAGGGAGACTACATATCATTTAATACACTTGAACATAATGGGCCTATATAGGAGATAGTTACACAATATGTCAACTTGAAATTTTTAACACTTAGTTCGCAGGTTGACCAAGGAGTATTATTATTAATCTTTCCTGGAGATGGCCAGAGCACGTTAGTGTTGAAAAACCCTGTGCACTTGGCCGGAGTCAAAACGGCGACCTTCGTATTACTAGCACAATGCTATAGCCAACTAAGCTATCAAGCCAGGGTTGGTAGAGGAGCGAGATATTATGATATAGGTGTTAGGTCCAAAAGGGGTCCTTGCTTTAAGCGGATAGCCTCAGAACGGTATATTTAAAACAATTGTATCATGTCGACTTTTTCAGTGTAAACAAGGTACAGTTTGTTCAAACACATAACTTGTGTTGCAGCGTGAATAACTAAGTGTGTTGCAGCATATCTTCCCTTGCCTTTCACCAATGAGGTCTGGGGTTTGATTCCCAATAGGTGCTCCTTCTCGGCAGCTTTAAAGTCTGACTCAGAGATTTCGAAATATTATTTTTGTGTGTAATAATGAAAAATAGTCAACTAGAACTAAAGATAGTAACCTAAAATGCACAATTCCAAAATTTGAGATGAATTGGATTTTTCGTTTTGATGCAGTAAACATTTGTGTAGTATTACGTCCCATAGGATACTGTGTATAACAAAAATTCCGGATCCGGAATTTTATAACAAAGTTGTGATTTTCTATATGAAGGAATTCGATTTAAGCTTAGCAATTTCACACAGTGATTAGTATATGGACAAGCATTATGTACATGCAAAAAAACACAATTTTTTTTGAAATTGAGGGCGCCCTCAGGAAATCTCTGAGTCGGCCTTTAAGTGAATTGTTTCAATCCATACTCATTCCTGCAGGTTTTTCTCTGGGTACTCCAGTTTCCCCCAGGTACTCAGGTTTCCTCCTGCATCTAAAATCGAGACTTGGTATAAATCTGTTCTGGTATTATGGTTTCTCTGATGTGCTGAATGCTTGTCACATGGCTGCCGCACAGTATCGTGAGCATGTTTACATGGATATGTTGCAGGTTAAAAATACTCAATTTGAAGTTAGGATATTATCATTGGACCTTGCTATATAGAATATGGGTTGAAGATAAAAATTTGACAATATTTGGACATTGGTTGGTTGATACCAACATTCATCTAACTTAAAACTATATTATTCTCTTCAATAATATGGAATTGGATTAGGTCAAATCTTAACACTTCCTCTAACAAGTTCAGTCAGCCAGAGTATATCCTATGTGTCTCTTTTTGCATCTAGGTTGCCAGAAAATACCACATATCGTTGTATCAATACCATATCAAACTTTATTTCAATATCATCATACTATAACAAAAAGCAAAACATTTAGAACATTAATGTTTTGCTTTTCATTGTTGTATGATAATATTACAAAAAAAGTTTGATATGATATATGATGGGAGAAGGATTTGGGCATTAGGAGGGGCCAAGTTGTGAAGGGGGCAATAGGGTGTTGGGAGGGAAGGTGTTAATAGCATGTTGAAGGAGAAATGGGGTGTTGGGGAGGGGAAATGGGGTGTTGGAAAGGGGAGATTGGGTATTGGGGAGGAGAGATCTGATTGAGATGGGCATTGGGGAGGGGAATTGGGGAAAGAGTAATAGGGTGTTGGGAGGGAAGGTGTTAAGGTCCATGGCCCGATCGCTAATAGCCTCGTCCCCAGGGAGCCCGGATTTTAACGGAAGTGGTCAAAATTTTGGTATCGGAAGAAAGCTACTATTTTCTGATTTACCCTGTGAAATTTTAGGGCTAAAAGATGTTTGGTTTGGAAATTATAAACAAAAATGTGCCCATTTTGGTCGACCAATATTAATTTTACACAGTACTCTATGGGCTTACAAAATCACGTTTTTAGCCCTCACATCAAAACGGATTGAAATATCGGCTCGAAACTTTACAGATGAGGTTTTGGGGTGAAGTCCATTCTATCAAAATGAAAACTTCATATACTTAAATTTGACCATCTCCCTTTAATCATTATCCAAGGGTTGTATGTTGCACAACTATGCATTTGAAAGCATCAACTAACAATGATTTTGCAGAGATAAGCAAATCCTGGGTGGCCAGCTGATTTATTAATCCTTAGAAGGTTCAGTGGCTTTTTTTCAAAGGCATTATACACGTAGTGTTATGGAACACAATCTTGGATTACGTGTTATTTACCCTCAGCCTTGATCCTAAAAGAGAAACATAAGAAATATAGTTTGTTCCCAAGCTGAGAAAACACACACAGAAATTTGTCCTTTGGCACAGAAGGTGTTTTAATTTGGTCTGAACATTTTTCCATCTAATTATTCTTTTGACAATGTTGTAATGACAAGTTGCATGAACCCATACTTTCAACAGATATAGACTTCTTTATTGGGCTACCCTATGAGGAAAACTACAGGACGGCTCGCTTTGTACATGATGACAGGATCTGGAGTTTTGTGAAACCAATCATCACAACAGAAAGAGCAAGAAATGTATTCTGGGGTCTTGTGACTGGGCAAACTTTTTGGTATGGAGTTTACACTAACTGTGGAAGTATTTGTCATGTAAGATAATTAAAAACGTTAACTTCATACTACTTCACCAACCATTCTAAACTTACATTTTTCAAAGTATAGAAGTAGTCTTCAAAACAAAATTCCACAGGCCAAATGGGCCCAGTCTCGAATTTTGAGTGCTGTCATCAGTTTTTAAGTGAATCCAAATGTGAACTTACCAGGAAGATGTATGCCAATATCAAATGCAAATTAATGCAGCAAGTGTGAAAAACTCTTAAAAAATTATGTTTGCAATAAGTCACCATGCCCATGTAAAGAAGTCTTTATGAATAGTTAGACAGGCCATGACAATTCATTATTCCCTATAAATAAGCCCAGGGAAAGTGAATTTAATTTTGGGCTGGTATGTTTTCAATCAACAATGCCCTTCTGGGCAATCACATTTCAGTTTGCAGCTGAGTTTATAGACAAGCTCAAGATTACATTTTACATTTTGTCCTTATAAAATTCCTAAATTGTCTTTTTTTAGTTCCGTAGTAAACATGTACACTCCTTCCACTCCTTCCATTGTGTCCCTTGTCCATAGTGTGTATAATTAGTCTTTTCAGGCTTGAAATGTGCATACTAAATATA